>KZ110230.1:796-21575 GCA_002116395.1 Ramularia endophylla | reverse complement strand
TCTGGGACGAACTTGATAAGGTCAAACATGCTCTCCACTACGCTGCGCTTAAACTCGTAGCCACCCTCATCCCGTAGAATCCCAGATAGAAAAGCCAGCATGCGGGCTTGCTTTGATGGGAACTTCAAGCAGAGCGTGCGAATAGCCTCGACAATAGTGACCTTGAACTCATCGGTAATCTCGGACATGAAAGTGCTGATCTGCGTCATGAGACGGTCAACGGAGGCCTCATTTCCAGTCTTGAGGAGGGTAGTAATGGCAAAAGTAGCAATGGATCGGTTCGAGTTGGAGATGAGCGATTCGATATCTGGGTTGCACTGGCGAACAGCGTCTGGCTTGAACGAGGCAAACTGGTGTAGAATCCTGATTGCGGCGAATTTAGTGACTGCTCGTGGGGAAGTGAGGAAAAGCTGCAGAACATGAATGGCCTGTCCGACTTCTGCATCTGTAAGGTCCGGGACCTCGCAGATAGCTTTGGCGGCTTCAAAGTTGACCATTTCGCTCTTGTCACGTAGCCATTCGTCCAGAAGCTTTAACATTGGTTTCCGCATGCTTTGATCGTCCTCGAGGAGCTTGGCGGCTAGTCGGACAAGCATTACTCGTGCAGCGGGCGATTTGACCACACCAGCGGCGCTGTACTGTTGCACCATCTTGACGAGAGCCATTCGATCGTGAGACCGCATCTGGTAGAGCAGACCAATGGCATGGTACTGCGTCATGTAGTTTGTGTTGGATGTGGCCATCTGGTGGGAGGAGCCGCCAAAGCCCATGAACCCACCCGAGGACTTGGAAGAAGAGGCCGCTTCCTGTGTTTCGCTCTGCCATCTCCGGACGATATCGCGTGCAATGGGGAGGAGATGGTAGGAGGAGACGAGGGCCGCGGAAGAGACGGAGGGAGTCTTGTCAACAATGGCCGTCTTAATGTTGCGCTCAATCGCCTGGACTGTGGAGGCCTGTATCCCAAGTAATTAGCTCCTGAACTTCTCCTTCTACACAGCACAGGTGTCCTCATGTCGTACATCAATGATGCGACATAATGCGCGAATGGCATTGGCGCGGTAGACAACATCACTGCCCACAGCCGTGTCCTTCATGATGCTGCTCGTGACCATGATCACATCCTCGGCCGTGTTCGCCAGCTCCTTGATGACCAAGTACACCATCTGACGGAGGGAGGCATCTTTATTCTGGAACAGCTTGGAGATGCCGAAGAAGAGGTTCGTCGCTTCGTTGGTCGGGAATTTCTCGCCCGTGTGCAGGAGAAGGGCGATCTTGGTGAGGAGAATGCGGCATCGTCGGGGCGAGACGGGGGATGTGTTGAATACGCGTGCTATCCTCCAATATTAGTATGGACGGGCAATGCGTATGGCAGGGGGTGTGATTGAGAGGTGTGTTCACCTTCCTGGAAGACGGAAGTCCGGTCGACTCGCACGATCCCCGAATCCTCGTCGTCCTTTTTATTGAATTGGGACATGATGGGCTGCAATTGCTCCTATCGGAGCGACATAAAAGAGGAATAAGATGGGACTCGCGAGGGGTGCTGTTGTCCTTGGTGGTGCTGCTAAGTGTTCACAATTCCGTAGGGCTGACTTGGATTCCGGGGAAGGCGGCTTGCCAATTCGTCACAGCTTCACCACAAAATATTGCTGTCTTGAACATCATTCTCACACGTGATACCAACCGCCAAAATGAATCCGATGGATGCGATGAATATGCCTGTAGAGGTCCCTGTTGATGACCCAAATGCCGACACAGAATGGTAATTATCTCCCGAATACAACACTAATCAATACACCCCACCATGCTCACCACTCTCCCACAGGAACGACATACTCAGAAAACACGGCGTAATCCCCGAGAAACCTCCCTCACCGACTCCCCTCATCGAAGAAGCTCTCACCCAAGCCCGAACTCTCGCCCACGAAAACCGTCTAGAAGATAAAGATCTCGACGAACTGGATGCTCTCGAAGAAGACGAAGATGAAGCATTCCTCGATCAATACCGCCAAAAACGAATGGCAGAAATGGCTTCCTTGCAGCAAGCCAGCGTCTTCAATCAAGTCTACCCATTACAGAAACCAGACTATGGGAAAGACGTCACGGAAGCCTCACAGAAAGCTTGGGTGCTAGTCCTCTTGACCAGTTCGAGTGGAGAGAACACAGAATCAAGACTTATGAGCGGGATCTGGAGGCAACTAGCGCAAAAGTTCGGAGATATCAAGTTCTGTGAGATGAGAGGGGATCTTTGTATCGAAGGCTACCCGGATCGAAATACGCCTACTGTGCTTGTTTATAAGGATGGGGAAATTCGGAGGCAGATTGTTACTTGTAAGGAGTTGAGGGGGAGTGCAACGGGTGTGGAGGACTTGGAGCAGATGTTGGTGCAGGTTGGTGCGCTGAAGGTGGGCGATTCGAGGTTGAGGAGAAGAGAGGAAGAGGATGGAGAAGGGGAGAGGGAAGGGAAGACGATTCGGCAGGGCGCGAGGAAAGCGGCTGTGGACGATGATGATAGTGATTGGGACTGAAAGGTGATGGGTGATGGGAGAATGGTCTGAGATGGGCGAGCCATGATTGAAGCAGATGTCGGACGATTCCCAGCACGGCGGTCACTGATGCGTCTCTCCGTGGCGGTAGGCCGGCAAATATCGCGAAGCCGGACCCTGGACATCGATACGAGAGACGATTGAGAAAGACGTCGAGCGAGAGATCGCAGCCAATGAGATATATGCCAGGAGCCAATACCAGCACGGGAAACAAACAAAGCTACCCGCAGCATCAGCAGGCATTCTGCTTCCGTGGTCAAGGCTCTTGCTTTGACTACCTACGCGCAGAAAGCGAATGGAGAACTCGAAACCACATGATCGCAGTGAAGTGCTGTCGCTCTTTCCCTGTTGCCATCTCAAAGTAGGTAGGTCAACAACGATGCGAGGCTGGAGGAGAACGATCTTGCCCTTTGAGGTCCCATTACTTCTGCCTTTATCTCACATCTTCCTCTTCGGATTACTTACACCGCTTGCTCTACATCACAGTAGAATCACTTACACCACTTACTCTCAATCCCAACAAATATCACCAACATTAATATGGAACAACCCGCACTCGAACAGAGACTCTCCCAATTAGAGTCAAGAATCGTCGACCTCCGCTCCGACACAGAATTCATCCAGGAAGTCGAGTCGAGCGATTCAGAGCATGAAAAGATACTCAATATGTCCGTGGAGGAGACGGCGGCGTGTGAGTGTTGAGGAGCACTTCTCATATGTCCTAGAAAGCTGACGGACGTTACAGTCATCAAACAGGAGGCCGAAGCAGGGCTCCTCGTATACTTCGAAAAATGGGTCAAGGTTTTGGAAGTGAGAAGGGAGAGGTGGTATCATCGGAAGATACAGCGGGAGATGGATGCCCAGCAGTTGAGGGAATCTGAAGAACTGCGGGAGAAGGAGGAGAAACTTCTTGAAGAGATTGCGAAGTGGGAGGCGCACTAAGTGAGAGAGTGGATCCATTCTTTTCGAAAGGCAACCTTGGGGAGAGGGTGTGGTGTTCCTAGGTATGAGCTGGGACCGAGCCACATCGCAATATTGACAGGAAGGAACGACGCTCTTTCAGAAGTACCTACATGTAGGCACGTGTTGCGCTCTCTCTTTCAAAGATGAAATACTTGGCCCACTAGAGGAAGTCTAAGCGTTTATGAAACGCTGTCGTCTGAGACAGGCGAGAAGTTGATGCTTGACGATTTTGCGGATTGCGAAGATGACATCCCATCGTTTGCGAGTTTCCCTTTTTTTCTCCTCGGCGGTGTCTGGGGTGTTGCATGCTCAGAGCAAACTCCTCCGACTCCACCGCGGACATTCACCTCCGTTTTGTACAAAGGTATTTCCCGATTGGGACTTGATGTTCTATTTTTGCCTCGAGTCTTTCTAAATCTTGACTCTGCTGTATGAACTTTAATGAACCGATTGATTGCACACGTACTGATGGCTTTGATCTCAACATGTCGGAGTATTAACTTCCATGATGCACGACGACAATTCTGAACGACTGTCTCCAAAGCGTTTCCATTCGGCCCATCTCTACGAAGTACGTTACGAGTGCATGCCGCGCAACGGGTGGAGTAAACATAGGTTTTTGTAGACGCGGCAGGGATGCCTGAGGATGATAGGACTTTTACGGGAGATTGCCTTTTGATACATCCGTAGACGGAAGTTTATTGTGGCACGAGTGGCACGACGTTTGGCAAGCTGGTGACGTTCAACGGCCGCTGCACAACACACCACAACCAGGCTACCGACTTTTGCTTTGCTTGCTTGTATTTTGCTTGCTCGCATGCGAAACTGGTCATCCTGGACGAATAATAATGATATCCATCTCATGATCCACCACGAAGGCGCAGCTCCCCGCTTGTGACATCGCCTTCCCACGGCCAAGGGGCGGACCGTCTAGACCTCCAGCCACCCAAAGGATAACTCCAGGCGCGACGGACTAACAGGACGAAGGAAATAATCCATACAAACTTCATAATACTCCACCAAACTGGCCGACTATCTCTCTCCGCGCCTCTTTGGCCATGCGGCTGCCGCCAATGTAACCCCTTCGCGCCCCACCCTCTCGCGCTCCACCACCCCGAGTCCCATCCCGACTGCGGCGCCGACTTCCACCACGACAGCAGCACTGTCACGACTGCGCTTCTTCCAGACCAAGTCCACGCCGAACATTCAGAAGCTCAACAGCAGTAACATGGCAGCGGTGGCCAGTCCGCGAGACGACGTCATGGATACTCGCACTCCATCCCCTGGTCCGCGCTCTGACAGCGAACACAGTAGCAGCAACAATAGCGAGCCTGGCTACCAGCCAGATCTCAGCAATGAGGTTGCCATGCTGAGCACAAAACTGGTGAATGCCATCAACTACCAGACCAACTTGGACGACTCCCTACAGCAGACTCGCCATGAGCTGGAGCAGGCACGACGAACCATTGGTACACTGGAAGTGGAGAAGCAGCGATTGGATATGCTGATCAAGGGCGGTTACTACGTCACTCGCTTGAGTATGGAGGAGACGTTGGGCCAGATGCGTAAAGAATTGGCGGCTGAGCGAAATGCCAGGGAGGTGGCAGAGAAGGCGAAGAAGCAGGTAGATGGCGAGCTGGAGAATTTGACAGTCTCGCTGTTTGAGGAAGCCAATAAGATGGTGGCGGCGGCAAGGAAGGACACGGAGGCGGTGGAGAAGCGAAATGCGCAGCTGAAGAGCCAGATCCGTGATACGGAATCGCTGTTGGCATCACAGCAGGAACAGCTGCATGATCTGAAGGGTACGATGGAGAAGCTGCATGAGGATGCATCTTCTACAAGAGACATCAGCATACCATCCACGCCCATCGCTGCGAACCCGGCCATGTTCGACGCATTGCAGAGCTCTCCCTACGCTGCTACCATACTGGATACCACTCCTGAACACCCGCTACACTTTGCCTCCCTCCTCACGCCCGTACTGCGAAACGATATCACAGCCTTTACCGATTTCCAGGATCTGCTTCTTTTGGCTAGACGTCTGGGAGCTCATTCCCGCACCAACAGCAGCAATAACGTTGCGCAGACCTCTTCCCAGACATCTTCCACCTACAGCAACTTTGCCGCTTCCGCATCATCGCCCAGTCTACCTGGCGCGTTTTCCTTTTCTGCGAGTTCAAGTCCTTCTTCTGCTGGCCCTGGAAGCAACATGCCGCCTCTGAAAGACAGCAAATTCTACAAACGAGTCTTGACGGAGGATATCGAGCCTACGTTGCGGTTGGATCTTGCGCCGGGATTGTCATTCCTCAGTAGGAGGACAGTGCTGTCTTCACTTCTAGCTGGGAGTCTTGCTGTGGAATCTTACCCGCAGAACAAGAACTACTTTGCATGCACTTTGTGTGGCGAGTCAAGACGAAACGAGCCCTACCTCCGAAGAACAAGATTTAGAGTCAGTGAGGACGATGGCGTGAGCAAACCACTTTGCGACTACTGCGTTGGCCGACTGCGAGCCGCGTGTGATTTTGTCGGATTCTTGAGAATGGTTAGAGACGGACTTTGGAGATGTGATGGCGAAGAAGATCAACGAAGTGCTTGGGAAGAAAGTGTCAGGCTCAGAGAAAGGATGTTCTGGGCTAGACTAGGCGGTGGAGTTATTCCGTCCCAAGGAAGAACTACACCTGCCATATCCGCCACGGAAAAGACAAGTCTTGAGAAGATACCCGAGAAGACAATGCTTGAAGTCTCTGCCGAGGCTGCGACGCGTAGCGGAGCAAGAAAGAGGTCTTCGTATATTACGCCTCCTGGGAGCAGCCATCTTACTCCCTCTGTCTCGATGGATGGGCAAGAGCAAGATGCTGGCGCAACGTTGTCACAACCTAGCACGCCTTTTGAGGATGCAAGTGAGCAGCTTGGAAGTGAACTTTCTGCTGCTGCTGAGAGGCCAACGATTTCACATATTGAGAGAGTGAGAACTCCTTCCCCCACGAAGCGGAACTCGGTGCAGAGTCAGTTGGAAAGATCTAGAACTCCATCACCAACGAAAAGAAGTTCGGTGCACAGTTCGCATTCGCGGACTCCTTCACCCACGAAGTTGAACAGCCCTTCGGAATTTACCAAGAGGGGCTCAGTCGTGAGCCAGCTTGGTGGTGCGGATCGCGCGGTCAGTCCTGCTAGGAGCTTGAGGGCTGAGGAGGGACAAAGGAAGAACTCTTCCGTGTTGGATAGGGTGAGGGCTATGGAGGGTGGAAAATGAGCTGGCGGGTTTCCGTCGGTGGACGTGTCTGGACACAGAAAGTGTCATTGTTGGCAGCGAACGCAATTGTCAGGTGATAGGCCATGATTGGACACACACTTCTTGAAAAGTTTGGAAGGGAGGCTGCATGATGATATCCGATGTCTTTGCAAGGCATTATATTTGTAACATTGTACAATAGGGAAGCGAGCGGATCCGTATGTCTTTGATGGGCGTTTTCATTGCGATGAGGATAAGGATGGGGGTTGAAAAGAACACAGTATTGACTACAGCATCATTGAGAGAAGCCGATGAAGGGATATTCTAATGCTTCTTATGTCTTGCTCACGTATCATCGATTCCTCAACATCGTTCTCGATACATGTACCTGAGGCATACACGCGATTTGTCATCGGTGTGCCGTTCCATTTCGTCTCAACTCAGAGCTTTACCTTCTCTCCTTCACGTCCAACAATCTCAAGGCCGGTCACGCTGTCTCTCCGAGGACCTGCATGAACGTCACCAAAGAAACAAGCGAAAGATGGATCCGATGGTGTACCGTCGCCTGCCCGGCAATGGGGACCTGCAAGTTTCCGGTGTCAGAATGTTTGCTGAAGTCCACAACGGCGAACGCGCTGCGTTTACAAGGTCGTGTTATTATCCAGCCCTGATGCGAATGGAAAGCAAACAAAAGGAAAAGCTTTGATTCGTCGCGCAGAGCGCTCCATTGTTGTGTCATCTCACACCACCGACCTTCTCCCTGATCTGCCATTGCACGGCTCCGGGTTCTGACTCCGGATATGCTGAAGCATGGCGGTGCCTGCAGCACGACCATGCACGTAAGAGGAAACGAGCACGAGCGCTTGTCAAGGTGATTTCCAACGCGCCAGCGAGGTTGACATGGTCAAGTAGATTCCCAGCTTGAGCAGTCTTTCTGACTTTCATATTCTTCCTCCACAACCACAACCTGCTCATTGCTGGAAGGTCGTCCATCTCAGCATCCAGAGGTGGACGGCCTCTTTTCAATGGGTTCGCTCCTTATACTCCCGTATATCCTTTTCATCAAAACTTCCCGGTCTTTTCGTTCATGAACATGTACCCACCATGCCCACTGTACATTGAAGGACATCACATTCATCACCGATGCCGAGCAGCTCGAAGAACTCGCTGAGTCGGACTACCACACCTACAGAGAACACTCTCGGCAGCACGTGTAGCCAACAACACCGGTGGTCGAATGCAGTGGCTTTCTGTAGTCAATGTTCGTTCCCTCATATGCTGACCCGGTACTTTGCTAACAACCGCCGTAGGGCAGATTGGTCGGCGTTGTCGTTGTCGTAGCCGCGGCTGTACAGAAGAGCGAAGCCATCTCCATTCCACCTTCGTCCACTGCTCGATGTCCTCCATCCCGACCTACAGCCCAAGGATCGCCTTCTTTCACTACTTACTTTGTTGTTTCTTTTCTATATACACAAAACCAAGAAAAGCCTTGTCTGCTTTAAAACCGACTACACACCTCCTCCTTCTCCCTAGGATCTACATGGCCCAATACTGGACCTTTCCGCCGGATGATCATGCGCCGACAATTATGCCATGTTCGTCGATGCTGTATACTGGCGGCAGAACACTGGAGGATGGAGACACACTCCTATCAGGCCGTAGGGTCATCAAGACCGGATCACCAACCCCACCTCAATGACCAGCGTCGTACGACGGTCCTGGTATCGACAACTTCAGCTATCGAGGCTGCCTCCCTGCTGTCAGGGAACTTTGCCAATCGTCTTCACTTCTCGAGCTCTCTTTCACCCGAATCACTACGCCCTTAGCAATGCGTACAAGATACAGCACAACAAGATTCCTGGCTGAAGGGTCCAAATGGAGGAAGAAAGGAGTCGTATGTGACAGTCAGGAGACATAGTCAGATTACATGAGCGATGATAATCGGCATGGCAGCGCGACGAGAGGAACCAAGCTGCAGTGCCCGTCGGTGTCTAACCTGAAGAATGCTCTTACCTTACTGGCGGCAGCGCTTATGTCCGACCAGCGGAAGCAATCTCCTTAATTTCACCATTACGCCCAACCGACCACGACAACAGACCGAACCATAATCTTCCCACAGCGACTGGATCCATGGCCAACAGCAGGATTCTGGGCCGCTGCTGACAGAGGCAAGGTGTAATCCAGGTCCTGCATTGTCACAGCAGCAAGTGAACCCAGCTGCATCTCTGATCTCGAATATCGGGCTTTACAACCAAGATTCTGCCACCTCACTGCCAGTATTGAATGACCACAGTTCACGAGCAGTCCCTTTGGACACACCAAGTCGCTTGGTGGCATCCACCTATAAGTCGGCCATCAGTGTCTGGGCTTGAGGCCTGGAGCTGGAGGCCATTGAAGTGACTTAATTTACACAATCAGTCTGCTCTCCCGTCAGATATCGATGCCGGAATGACGAATGGTATTAATTAAAACGCAATCATCTGATGTCTGTGCTTGCCATGCCTTCGGGACAATTCCTAGGACTCGAGGAAAGATACTATCAAGCTAACGGCTGTCCTCCGGGAAGCCATTTGGCTAGACTCTTCGAAGACTAGGACTATACTTACCAATAGAGTTCTTGGATGCGTGGTGTTGTTATAGGTACCTGAAAGCAATGCCTGTATAAGTCGTATCAATGTTTGGTCCTCCCAAGGTCTGCAGTGGCCTCATGTGGAGTATTAGCTATAGCATCGATCCCTGCTCATCCGGCGATGAGGCCGCTAGTAAATGTCCGTTGGCCTGAATCGACGATGTTCGTTCGGCATGGTGCGGAAAGGCACTGTGAAGGACGAGTGATGTAGTTGATTTCGATGTCGATGTATGGCTCGCTCGGCTGATCATTTTCCCAATCGGCTGAAGAAGCTGCTACAAATTCCGGCGCACAAATGTGCAGTACGTTTGCTAAGATGAGTCGATGTGTCACCAGAGATGGCAGGACTCTCTATATGCCCAGCAGTAGTCGAAGTTTGTAATCGGGAAGAATCTACACAAAAGGTGGGCCAGTTGAGAAATGTGAATGTGATCATCTTCGAAACCATAGTGCATTTCGTTGTATAAGAGTGGCTGTATATGAGATGCCGCGTAAGAGGAACAGGTCGTGGCTGTGGCTGTGGTTGGTATTCTAGGCAAGGTAGAAAGGAGGAGGTGAAGTGAATAGCAAGTGCGCCCGCAGCTGCACTTTGATGGCGATTGATTGGAAGGCCTTCAAATTTGACATTCCTCGCCGATCTCGGACTTCACTTCTGACATCTCTTCTAAATCCCACGGTATAATTCTGTTGTGAATGTGGTTAGAGCAATGGTTTCCTGTTCATTGTTTCAATTCGAGTAAGACGCACTTTTCATAATCGCTCTGCGACGTCTCGTTGTCCAGAAATGAGAAAATATGGAAGTCAACAAAATCTAGACCAGTAATTTTAAGTGGGGCCGAATGCACGTCATGTCGCCCACGATGTTTCACCTTACATACGCGGAGTCATTCTCAATGGAGACGGCCAAACATCAAATTCAGAGAGACGGACTTGCCACAGAAGTCAGAATGGCATCTCTCGAGAAGACTACGGAATTTCCTACAAAGCGGTGCGGTTAGTGAGTCCTCCAATGTCTTCACAACCACTCCATTGCGCCTGCATAACATCCCCAGCATACTGACAAGATATCTCTGAAGGTGTCCTTGGCGCAACTGGCAGTGTAGGCCAGCGATTCATCCTCCTCCTCGCACTCCACCCACACTTCAAGCTTACCGCTGTCGGCGCCAGTCCACGCAGCGCGGGCCGCAAATACCGCGATGCTGTCAAGTGGAAGCAGAGCTTGCCCATGAGCAAGGAGCTGGGCGAACTGGTCGTAAAGAACTGCACACCGGAGGAATTCGCTGGTGAGGTGGACGTGGTTTTCAGTGGTTTGGACAGCGATGTAGCCGAGGAGACTGGTACGGGAACATTTACATGGCTTTCTTCACGAAATATGCTGATGTCTGAACAGAGATGGCTTTCCTCAAAGCCAACATTCCCACGTTTTCCAACGCCAAAAACTACCGCCGAGACCCTCTGGTACCTCTTGTAGTCCCTACCGTCAACCTTCCTCACCTATCACTCATTCCTCACCAGAGGAAACACCACAAGCTGGAAAAGGGCTTTCTAGTCTGCAACTCCAACTGCGCAGTTATTGGAATTGTTATTCCTTTTGCGGCTCTACAAGCCAAGTTCGGAAAGATCAACACTGTCTCCGTAGTCACAATGCAAGCCGTTTCAGGTGCAGGCTACCCAGGTGTGAGTAGCATGGACATCATCGATAACGTAGTCCCATACATCTCTGGTGAGGAGGACAAGATGGAGCCCGAAGCACGGAAAATCCTGGGTGGAATCAACTCCGAGTGCTCAGCGTTCAAGGAACAGAACGATCTGAAGATCAGCGCAGCTTGCAATCGTGTTCCTGTTCTGGACGGACACACAGCATGTGTGTCCCTCAAATTCGAGAAGCGTCCACCACCTAGCGCAGAGGAGGTCAAGCAGGCTATGCGCGACTATGTTAGCGAGGCACAGCAGCTTGGCTGCCCTTCGGCACCCAGCCAAGCAATTCGGGTGTGCGAAGAGCCAGACCGTCCGCAGCCCAGGCTGGATCGTGAGGCGGATCGCGGCTACGCTGTGAGTGTGGGACGCATCAGGGAGGACGAAAGTGGAATCTTCGATATTCAGTTTGTGGCATTGAGCCATAACACTGTCATTGGAGCTGCTGGCAGCAGTATTCTCAACGCGGAGGCGGCGGTGTTGAAGGGGTACCTTTGAGTGTGAGCCATAGTTGTGAGACATGTTATGGTCAATGGAACTCCAGATCAAAAGAGCAGGTCCATCCAGAAACGGCGAGATGCTGTGAAGTGTGATGGCATCTTGCTCCTTTTAACGTCGCACACACAAGCTCGGACTCGCATACCTTTCCTTCACCCTGGCGACTTTCCCCTGCTGTCCGGCTTTCACCCGCGCCTCACAACTTGGCAAATGTTGAACATCCGTTAGCTTGCCTCACAGCCGGCGTTGAATGGTAGGAGGCTTTCGTTGCATATCCGACAGAATGGTCATAGGCTTGCCTGCCAGGCCGACTAATGCATCACAACTGCAAGCTAAACAAGATGTAAATCTGTGATACAGAACCCTCAGATTGAAGGATAAGGTACCATTGCTCGAATGGTTCACAACAAGGGAAAGTAGTACATATAAACACCACGTCCATACTACAGTGCACAATTTGCGATGAAAGATCCCATACACTTATCGATATCTTCCCCAATTTACATACAGAACACATTAAACAACAATCTATCGATCACTTCGCAACAAAGCCAGCATTTCGACCGCCGCATACAACCCAATCAGCAGCCGATCAACTTGGTCTCTGCCGCATCAGTTCATCCCAGGCCTCGAAGATACATGCCTGACGCTCCTCATCCACATCCTTAGATCCGAGCATATCGTGTGCCGCCTGTGCAACCCGCTGCTCTAGAATGTGGTTCCCAGCGGCAATCCGGTGCCAATCTCTTCTCCGCTCCTCGTGCGACCTCAATTGACGCTCATCTTCGGACGTATATTCGCTCTCGATCGATTCCTCATACGATACACGGAGCTGCTGTGAGACTCATGACAAGACCATGCCTTCCGGCAAGGAAGCTCTCCATCTTCTTACTGTATACAGAACTCAATGTCGTTCTGCCCACTCTCCATGTGTTTCTCAACCTCTTCACCGTACATGATACCATGTACGAAGCAATGCCCTACCATTTCATGCTTGTCTCCACGTGGTCGTAGAACGAAGGGCCATCGGCTGCCATACAGCACGACGACCACATCCCCAGCCCGCATAGTCTGAGGACCAAGGCCAATGCGACCGGAATTGGTAATAAACAGCTTTCGTCGATTGCAGGCCAGTGCAGCTTGATCAGCATAACGTCTGGCTCTAGCCTTTCGTTGTGCACTAGCTTCAGACGTGGTTGGAAAAGGCCGCGAGAAGACTTGATCATCACCGTCTGTAGAAGCAGCAATGAGAGAGTGTTCCACACCTTCTTCTTGCAGAAATGACTTAAAGTCAGTGACGTCTGTTACGGTGGCCGCCTTGTTAAGCGTGCTCTGACCTCCAATGAAGGTATATGCCAGCTCATACGGGATGTCCGATCTTTTGCTTGCAAGTCGGTGGGCAAAAACGAGTGCCAAGGCGTTCGACACAAAGTGATTGACGGTGCGCGGGCCACTGTTTGTCTCAGAGGTGGACTCAATGGTACAAGTTTCCAGATGGTCCATATATACTCCTTTTAGAACAAGCTCCGAAGAGCTTTCAAGACTAATGTCGCTTAGAAACCCTCTTGGTCCGCTTGCGTTGAAGAAGTAGCCAAGATTCACTTCATCCACGATGCCGTTCCATTTGACATGCAGCCGCGGCACCCATGATGGAAACCCTACGAGGTCGGCACCTTCATCGGCCTGCGGGTGGAGTAGTTGCAGTGGCGCAAGATTGCGTGACTCGGCGATAGCATATCTTGTTGCATCACCAAAGACATCTGCGAGTGTCTTACCGTAATCTGGCCGAAGCAGGGCGGGAAGAACCGAGCATCCCGTGTAAGCTTTAAAGAGTCCGAGCAGTCCGTATATCAGGTCTCTGGGATCTCCCGATTCAAATTCGACAAGGGACAGGAGTAGGCCGGAGAGTGTACTGCGTCGTTTACTTTCTTGCTTTCTGAACCACCCCAACTCCGGATCTACATACTCAGATAGGTTGGCGGCTAAAACGTACCCTTGCGGGAGTATGTTTACTGGAAGGAGAGGCAGGTGGTACTGCTTGTATGAGATCCATTGTGCTGCGCGGAGCACGTCTTTTAGAGAGAACTCATGAGCACCACAGAAGCAGGTGCTCGATTTGGCAAGAGCTACTTCTTGAATGATCCACATTCGACGGAACCATGGCCTAGCCAATAGGCGAAGCACAGGGTCGAGGCTGATGCCAGGAGTGAATCCGTTGGTGGAATATCTTAGTGTAGTGTCAGCCTTGCGGTATACCGTAGCCCAACTCGCATAATCCTTGGTTTCGTGCCGTGCTTCTTGAAGCAAGAGTTGGAGAGAATCTAGTGCACTAGCGACGGTTCCATCGTCATCTCCAAGCCATACATTGTTTCCGACAGCATTTTTGTAAATGTCGTCCATGATGGATACCTGCTCTTGCCGTTCTTTGAGGCTGGTCTGATCGATGCACACAGAATCTATCCAGAGTAAACGGTCTCTGTCTAGTTGTCGGAATCTACGCAGGGCGTGTATGGCACTCTTTGGAACAGCGATGTAACCAGGATTCGCCCACAGCGAACTCATTTCATTTGTGCCCCAGCAGTACGAGACTGTCTCATAGCCGATTGAGCGCGCCTGATCAAGCGGGAGACTGAGAATGTCGAAGTCAAGGGCAACATTCGATGGGCCGTGCTTGAGACGCAAGAGTCTGATGTCGTTTCGTGAGAGACTGAGGGAAGCATACTGCGAGCCGGAGGCCGGAAGCAGCTTAGGTTCATCACATCTGCTAGAAGAGGGACGTAAGAGCATGCTGTATTGATCATTCGATAAATATGGAACGTCCACCCTTGTCATCGCAGAAGCCATAGTTCTCGCGCGGTGGATCCAGCCTCTTCCGGGGTTCTGTTGCTGTTGCTGTGACTGGAGATGTAATGAGCTCGTGTCAGCCTGACTTCTCGAGGCAATTCCATTAAGTAACGGTGAGCCTTCCAATTCGTATACTGAGTTTGCTAGCTGTAGACTCGTCTGTGATCCCGTGTTCGTGCTCGTGGATTGTGCTCCACCAGCTGGGTTTCTCGAACGCTGGATCCAGCCTCTTCCGGGGTTCTGTTGCTGTTGCTGTGACTGGAGATGTAATGAGCTCGTGTCAGCCTGACTTCTCGAGGCAATTCCATTAAGTAACGGTGAGCCTTCCAATTCGTATACTGAGTTTGCTAGCTGTAGACTCGTCTGTGATCCCGTGTTCGTGCTCGTGGATTGTGCTCCGCCAGCTGGGTGTCTCGAACGCTGGATCCAGCCTCTTCCCAGGTTTGGTTGCTGTTGCTCAGGCGGCGCGGAGGCGTGGCCTCCACCTCCGCCAGTGATGATGTATGGCGGTGGTATCGGGGACGACGGATGTCCTTGCTGCTGCTGCTGCTTTGGCTCATAACGTATTGAGCTCTTATCAAAGCGATGTCTCGAGGTTGTTCCATTGAGCAGTGGTGAGCCTTCTAGTTCGTATACGGCATTCTCCGGTTGTAGACTAGTCTGTGATCCCATGTTCGTGCCCGTGGATTGTGATCCGCCAGCTGCATATCTCGAGCGGTGGATCCAGCCTCGACCATTGTTGGCGTACTGGTAAACCGGTGGATGCCTATTCGTCAAGAGACTTTGATGCATGGCATCTTCGATTATTGAGTTGTCCATGGTAGGTGAGAGAATGATGGACAGAATCGTGATTGAGAGGTCACCCTACCTTGAGATATTCAGCCTCACCAAAATGACGAATGCATGTTTCGTCTCACCTGCGTTGCGTTCCTCAACGAGAAGAGGAAGAGTTGGTACTGAACAGATACGGCGTCTCCACCCATCGGGAGAGAATCGTACTTCCAAGGGGCTCCAGCCTAAGCAGAGTCCTCAGCCAATTCAGGCGAGGCGACAGGCGTGGCCGCAGCTCTGCTCACAGTACCACTCACCCACCATGGGTGAAACTGCTGTATGACAACTTTACCAGGCCGTTCTTGTCACAACCCGCCAGTATCGAGTATGCGGATTGTATAGACTTGGCGCATTTAGGTAGTAGAACTACAGCGCGAGGCCACCGTTGGGCATCGTAGGATATCAACGTCGCCGCTCAGACATACTGGTACCAGCGCAGTCCCTGTCGATTCACTCAGCGTGATGAGGTATGTATGGAAGCTTTGATGGCATGGTGTTGTCGTTGTTGTCCCTTTGATGACCGGGTTTCACTCTTTCTTGTTGAAGTTATGAGCCGTGAAATTAAGAAATCTACCTGCAGGGCCTATGAACTACTTATATAACATTAGTACCGATATCGGTTACCCGTGTGACCAAATCCCTGATTACAACACTCCTACTTAACCGATTATTGGTTACAATAGTGTCCTTAGCTTCCTTTAAAACCTCTAGGTTTCTTACTAGTAGGAAAAGTATAGCCTTCCGCCTATCTAAACTTAATAATGTTAAATTAATCCCTTACGCTAATAACGCCTAAATTAATTCCTCCTCTTCTTACTCCTACTCGCTCCTTTACTCCTACTATCCTTATCGTCCTTATTATTAACTTCCCTTCGAGTTCTCTTTAATTTTACCTAAATAGCCTATCTAGTAATCCCGAGTCTAGTAATATAACGTTTAAAAGTCGTCTAATCTAGTACCTTAGTAAATATGTCCGCGGTGTTATTATATCTAGCAACGTAAACTAGTTTAACTAATCTATCTTTAATAAGGTCTCGAATAAAATAAAATTAGATTCGGATATACTTAGTAGCCTCGTACTTTACTAGATTATTACTAATTGTAATAGTACTTTAATTATTAACTTAGAGGACTACCGTTTCCTACGGGAACCCGAAGAAAGTAATTATCTCTCGTAGCTAAATAGCTTCTTTTATAGCGTAGTATAAGGCGGTATATTCGGCCTCCGTAGTAGATAAGGCTACTATCGTTTACTTCTTATATCGCTAGCTTACTACTACTCTACTAAGAGAGAAAACGTAGCCTCTAATTAATTTGCTATCCGACCGGTCTCTAGCCTATTCTATATTGCTTATTCTAGTAATCTCGTCTCTATCTCTAGTATATTCTAGTCCTAGGTCTAGAGTGCCTTATATATATTGTAGAATCCTTTTAATTTAAATTATATGTTCTAGGGATAGATTCGAGTAATAGCGACTTACTATTAAAACTACGAAGGAGAGGTCTAGTCGAGTTCCTAATATTATATACATTAATAAGCTAACTATTAATTAATATTTAATGCGTTCGTTAATAGAACACTCGTAGTCGGTAGGCGTAGGTTCCTATCGCTTCTTTAAAGTAAATAGAGTTAGTAATGAGTTAGTATTAGTTAGTTGAAATTGTCTAAGCATTACTTCTAGGTAAGCCCTCTAGCTTAATCGAATTTTCCTATCTTTACGCTTAATAGCAACGCCTAGGAAGAAGTTACATTCTTCTATATCTTTTATTTAATAGGCTTCGGAGAGTACCTTCTTAATATCTTTAATTTTATTAATGTTAGGTCTAGTAATTAGAAGGTCGTTAACGTAGACTAGAATGAAAGTCTCGCTATTTTTAAAGATAGCGCTATTATAAGGATAGGCTTTAAATCCGAGTTCTTAAAGTAAGGCGGTTAGTTTCTTATACTAAATACGAGGAGCCTACTTTAATCTATAGAGTGTCTTTTTTAATTTATACGTCTTTCTATCCTCTCGATATCCCGGAGGGAGCTCTACCTAAAGGTCTATGTTAATGTCTCTATAGAGAAAAGTAGTCTTTACGTCTATTTAATGTACGTACTATCTATACATTAATACGAGGGCAAACATTATATAGTAACTTATAGGTTTAACTATAGCTATAAATGTTTCTAAGAAGTTGATTCCCTTAGTTTGTTTAAAGCTACGTATAACCTAGCGTACCTTAAATCGAGTGATTTCTCTATCCTTTCCTCGCTTAATTATAAAAACCTATTTACCTAATAATAACGGACTTATTACTGATTCCTTATTAACAACATCCTAAGTTTTATTTACCTAGAGTAACTCTATCTCCTCTTAAATAGCTACTTCCTAATAATGTCGGTAGGTACTACTTATTACTTTATTATAGTTCCGAGGAACCTAGGGGTCGTCTTTAATTAATTAAGCGGTAGGGACTATCTTATTTTTAGGTAGTTTAAAGTTAGCCCCCCGACGCGCTTTAGTCGTATTGTCCGAAATTTCGTATTCTATTATAGGCTCTAGACAGTATACGACCTTCTTAGTATTAATAAAGCTCGTTGTCCTAATTTTGTAAAAGTACCTAGTTAGGCTAGGTAGGTCTAGTTATCGAATAGACGGTAGTCTCGGGTTTAAAGGTACTAAGATAGGTATTAGCCGAAACGGCGGTGTTAGTCCTAGGTACGAATGTTAGACATTTTACTAAGATAGTAGAAACGGCGGTATTAGTCCGGGGTACGGATGTTAGAGATTTTACTAAGTTAAAACTCCTTACGAGGTAGGTAGAATACTAACGAGAGGTATCTATTACACTAGGTTCGGATAAGGCGGATTACCTAGTAATCGTCTATTATTCTCCTACTCGAGCCGTATAGCGGATACTTCGAGATAAGGAGGTAAACTAACGTACTCCGACGCTCTAGTTTTATTCGGTAACACTATTTTAGGTATAAATAGTACTTATACATTAGCGTCAAAATTTAGTAATTTATAGTTAATAGTATTATAGTTAAGACGTATGTCTTTATCGAATAGGACTTCTTTTACCTGTTTAATTTTACTAGAAATTAGATCCTAGAGTCGGTAAAGGTTCTCTCCCTTAAAACTAATTAATATACGTAGATAGGCTCTTTCGTCGTACTTCTTTAGAAACTTTCTCTTAGGGATAAGTTTATACGTATAATAGCTAACTCTCCGTATCTAGCCGATTTTAGCGACGTTTCTAGTTAGCGCCTTAAAAGGCGTCTTAAAATTATATAGAGCTCTTAATAGATAGCGATTGTTAATAAACATAGCGGATTTAATTAATTCTAGCTATAATTTATTCCGGAGATAACTATCCTATTTCATATAGCGGATAATATTCTAAAGTGTTTAATAGCGTCTCTCTACTACTCCGTTCTGTTCGGATTAGTAAGGTGCTAATAACTAGACGTAAGCTCTAGCCATTTTGCTAGCCTAGAAAATTACATCTATAAACTCTCCGCCTCTATCTATCCTAATTTCGCGGACATATATATCGTAGACCGTCTTTATACGCGTCTCGAAATCCCGATAGCATCGAAAGACTTCTTCTACGGTCTTCGTCTTTAACGTATAGACCTAGGCATATCGTATATAGTCGTCTACGATTAAGAGATAGAATCTTTCGCTAGATCTAGATAGGGGGAGAGGACTACCTAGGTCTATATGAATTTTGCCTAAGGGCTCTATTACGCGTACTAGCTTAGAGGTAGCAAATCGTTACTTTATTTTATTAAATCGATAGGAGTTATAGGTAAAATCCTCGTTAATATACTTTATCCCCCTTCGAGTAAGGAGGTCTCGGACTATATCTACTATAATATAGCCGAGTCTTTAATGCTAAATTCGAATTAGTAGTTTAGTATAAGAATATTCGTTAAAGAATACGGTAGAGGTAAACGGAACCTTTCTAGAGGTTTCTTTAAAAAGTTAGGGCGGGGGCTCCTATACGGGCTTTAATAACATAGAAGTGTTAATAAAACTCGACAGGTAGGACTGTCCTAGGGAGACATCTAGTGTCTAGAGTTCGCTATTTTAGCTACTAGTATAAATTACTTTAATTAACTTAAGGTCCTTGAATTCGTAGTAGCTAATAACCGAGTAGTAGGAGGTTCTAGATTTGTTTAGTCGATTAACAGATAAGAGAGAGTAGCTTATTTAAGGTATAAACATAACTTTCTATAGGATTAACTCTCGATGCCTAAGCGGGTGCTAAACGATCAATTTTATCTTACTAACCCCTTTAGCGTAAAATCTAGTACTATAACCGGTTATTTCCTCCCGTCGGGGGAGTAGTTAATAGTTAATAAACATCTCCCTATTTAGGTAGAGATGTTCTATTATGCCTAAGTCGACTACCTAGTCGTACTTCCTATATTCGCTATCGGTAACGTCTTATTAAGAAGTAGTAGGTCTTATATCCTTTCGAATACTCTTATAAGATTAAATAAAGGAGCTATTACTAATACGAGAGAAAGTCGGATTTTTAAGTAGGTTTTTAATATATCGACTTAGGTCCGCGAGTTAGTCGCGGTCAGTAAATAACTTAGAAGAAGAAGTAAAGTTTAATGCTACGAAGTACGAGGTCTTCTTAATTAATAGACTAGATTAATCCTATTACTTAGTAGCATTATTATCCGTATTCCTAAAGGTATTCTACGTTATAAACGTACGTTGTTACGGGTATACGCTCGTTTAATTTGAACTAGAGGTAGGTCTAGTATTTAATAAAGATGGCTAGGAACGTTTAGCGTCCTTCTTTTCTTTCTATTTATCGTCATTTTGCTTTATATACTTACGATTTATATAAGTTACACGTCCTTTATAAGTAGGCTACTCGCATTTATTGTTAGGTTAGCTAACTATTTCTCCGAGTAGTAGACTAGTTTCTTAATCTAGACGACGTTTTCGTCTAGTTCTATTACTATAGGTAGGTCGATAGTTCTAATGTTAAGTACCCTACGCCCTTCGAAGGTTAGCGTAGGTATAATTGTCGACTATTAAGGTAGTACTAATGCTACTAAGACGCTCCTACTTAGCGTAGGTAGACGTCTTTATCTCCGAGTAAGACAGAGGTACTTTTTCTAGACTTATCCTATACACGTTATAGTAGGATAATTAGGTAGCTAGCTACTAGCTAAAACGTTCGCCGAGGCCGTAAATAAAGAAGGACTGTTTATACTCGTCTAATAAGGGTTTCGTATTCTTTAGTCCGTAAAGATTAGTAATACGTCGCTCGTAGTCGCGTACGTAGTCCTTAAAAGTTCCGCTAGTATCGAGTAAGGCTATTACTATAGATACTAATCTGTTAATAAAGAAGTAAGGCCTATTTACTATATAGTGCCGTTTAATAGCGGCTAACGTAAGACTAACTAAATCGAAGTCTACAATTCTTAACCGGAGGTTATTATTAACCTTTTCTTTAATATAACTTATAAAGGACTTATTCCTTCCTATCTACTTAGCCTATTTAATTATCTAAGTGTTCTAATCTTCGTCT
>KZ110229.1:587-22464 GCA_002116395.1 Ramularia endophylla | reverse complement strand
CGTCTCCGTTCGATTGGCTGCATACCCTGCTAGCCTATGAGCCTCTAGACGTCGAATCCTCCTCCGATGCGTCGAGAGGCTCTACAATATTTCTAGTGAAGCGTGACCGCCTCCTTGCCTTTCATGAATCTTGCTGTAGATGAGTCGGTAGATTGTAACCAGTATAGTCCATATGCACAAAGGCGCGATCAACTGCAATCGTTAGCAGACAGTCCTCGGCTTTGAAAACAGCGATGAAAGTTGACTTGCCATTCGGTACACTCTCGATAACATATTGCAGACTCTCACCCAAATCATGCGAGTCCCTCAACGAAATCGTCTCTTCCAGCACAATATCCACCTCGACATTGAGTTTGTCCCCGGAATGGTACGCCTGAAGTCCCTGGATCTGCTTGATGGTCTTCGCAAAGCGCATCGTGAGATATAGGAGAATGTTCCGTTCATCAGCTGAGGCAGAAGCACCAGTAAGGTTCATGATATGTTCGTTCGCCGTCCTGCTCCAGTTGATGATCACGTACAACGAGAGGAAAACACCTCCCAGTGGATCCAGCCACCAGATCCGTGCATAGTAGCCAATGAGTGGAAAGATAATGGAGAATGTGTTGAAGATGACATCCGTCATTGCATCTTGTGCGAGCGCCTGCACGGAGCTGTTCTTGATCAGGCGGCACCATAACCAGCAAGCACCTTTGATAACAACTGTGGCTGACATGATAACGATAGCTGGGACTGTGAGCTCGACAATCTCATGATTGCCGTTGGTCAGAGCAGATATGGCTTGCCAGAGGACCTGGATGAAAGCCGTGATCATGATGACGCTGAAGACGAGGACTCCCACAGGCTCCAGACGGCGTCGTCCGATGGGGAAAGCGTACTGATCTGTGCGAGAGATGAGGCGCGTTGTAATTCCTACGATGACTGTCGAGAGGAAGTCCAGTGCTGCGTCAACCAGAGAGGCAAGAACGGAGACTGAGGAGGAGAGGAGTACCACAACGAGCTTCATGATCAGGAGGGCAGTGTTGGCGATAACGTTGATAACGATGGCGACTGTGACGATCCGCGACTGTGACGATGCCTCTTCCTCATACTCAAGCTCTGGAATGTCTGAGGTGGGACCCTCTTCAACGTCGTCTTGCGCTTGACGAGCAAGAAGTGGCTCCCGCTCGCGATCCTCATCGATGACGGCAGTCTCGCCATTCGCGGACGCAGAAGCTTTGAACGAGTATATGTCCTTGGGTGTACGCTTGACTTTTGGTGGTGGAGGCTCGCTGGCCCAGAAGCCGCCATCTGCATCAATACTGTCGAATGAACCGTGTCGCTCTGGGTACACGCGCTGGTGCTCCACATGGCCGTTGCCGTTGATGCTGTTGTTACCATTACTACCATGCCGCTCCTCCTCAATTGTCTCTGGAAGATTTTCCTGTTGCAGATTTTGAATGGCTGATGTCTGGCCAGGATGCTGGTACTCCTGGATGAGATCGTGCGGTAGACTGCTGTCCAGCAAGCGATCGATGTACATGTAATGCTGGATGAGATAGTTGTTGCGCTCATAATACTTGCGCAGCTTCTTCGACATGTGCTTCAGCTCCTCCTCGCTCTTCCAGTATCGATCCCACCGATATCGCGGGTTATTGTATCCAATTAATCTTTGACTGCGGACTTGTGGAGTGTTCAGCACACTCGCGGCATGGCTCATGCGCCGGAGGTTGGCTGCTTCTTCACCACCACCCCATCCCGCTGCAGCCGGCGCATACTTGTCGTCGGCCTCGCCTGAGCTAGACTTTCGTCTCATTGGCAAAAACTCGGCGGCGGAAATGCTCTGGGCACGTTGCCAGCGGGGCCGAGTACTGGCGAGGTCGGTAGTCGATCGGCTTGTCTGGCTGAGAGCGGGTGCGTGCAGGTGAGGTCGCGGGGATGCTGGCGGCGTGTCGGAGCTGTTGAGGGGCAGAAAATGAAACAATCCCTGTCCACTGCTGTTCGGTCCGCTCTTCTGCTGCTGCTGCTGCTGCTGCTGACTGGACGTTCGCTCCATCTTTTTCTAAGGTATGCGCTTCGGGCTGGCGGGCTCGGGACAGAGACAAGGACAAATACAAGGACAGAGGACGACCTCGCGACACACTATCGCTGCGTTTGGGGTTGGGGTTGGCGCATATTGGTATGGAGCTACTAGCCTCAATGTCGAGATGAAGCAGAGGAAGGGGAGCTCTTTGCTTCTTCCCACCCTCCCGGACAGCATCTTGGATTCTTGGGTGAGCACGAGCGAGCTGGAGCTTGCCGACCCTGAACTTTATGGCTAGGGTAGGACTAGCCTGCATTTGCCGGCGAGGCCGAGGCCTACTCTAGCCGACCTCACTTCATTATTCTCCCTCACCTCACGGCGACCTGCTACCATCAACAGTGCTCACTCGAGACGATCGTCGCTTTTGGAACCACTGAGAGCCCTTGAATCAGCAAAGTCGCTCATTGTATGGCAGAGAGATCAGATGATATGAGCAACTTTGGGTTAATCGACATTGGGCTTGTACAGCATCGAGACGCTACCTGTGGCGTTCGCCTGTCTCCACTGGATCGACTGCCTACTCTGCTAGGCTGCGGTTCTTTGGACGTCGCATTCTGGTATATTGCGTCGAGACATTGTGTCGAGACATTGTAAGCAATCCGTCCAGCATCTGATCGCCTCGGAGTACCTAGACTCCTCCTAGGAGCAACCTATAGCCTTCGCCTGTCTCGCTATACTGGATCGCCTACCCATCGCACTAGGCTGCGGGTCTTTGGGAGTCACATTCCTCTCCGCTGTGTCGAGGGTCCGAGACGTTTCAAGCAACCAAGAATGGCCAAGACATTGGCAGCCGGGATCTCACGGAAATCAGCAATTTGCGAATAGACATGGGAAGCGGTCGATCACGGAGTAGCGACAAATGAACACCTTGAAGTATCTATGTTACCCCGTCTTGGTATTCCTGAAAGCATCGTTTCCATATCCAAGGATGCCTGCTATGAATCACACACTGAGCGCCAAGCAGGTCTTGACGCTGTTAGCTGGTACTTACAGTCTGATCAACACGTCAAGGTATACGTACAAAATACCACATTACTGCAACAGTCGCTAACCGAATATAAAGTACTCTCAATGGTACCTCCATCCCGGACAGGCCGTACGGGGAGCATCCCGTTGGTATCTTGACATACAGCGAATCTGGCTACGTGTCCGCAACAATTACAGCCACCGAGCCGGAATTCCGTCCCGCGAACCTGAGCTTCCCATTTCTAGATTCACAGTCAGATGCCGACTGGGCTCTCGTCGGTAAACACGGCGTTGCTTATGCTGGACCGGTAACAATCAGCAACGACATTGCTCCCAATACGACACATGGACAAATTTTGCATGGTCCGTTGATTGTTGCAAATGTTCCGGCATGGGTCGGGACTCAACAAAAGAGGAACTACACACTCTACGATGATGGAGCCCTGCTGAAGATCGACTCCCAGAGAGATGGTGGATTTAGAGGAGTGCTATGGTGGAAGAAATTGGATTGAAGACTGGCGTAGAACGTGAAGTCAGTCATTTTGAGAGCGCTCTCTCCACGAGGTGATCATCCTTGGAGGCACTAGAAGCTCTCAGATTGGCATCGTTGCTGGTCAAATGACGGAAATATCGAAATGATCGAGTGGTCACGTTGGAAAATACTCATATCGACAGCTCCGAGTCTCAACGTCATAAAGGCCGCAATAAGCTCGTAGTCGTTAGAATCTTTCCGGGCTGTGAACGTGAGAGTATTTCAAGGAGCTTCTCGACAAGTTTGTCTCTCTCCCCCATCTGAAGCGGGACTCTGCTAGTCCGAGGGCTCCTAGCAGCCCTGGAGCTAGTCGCAACATCGAGAGAGCATCAGACTGTTGCATGGTGTCATCACAGTTGTGACAGATACTCCTGCCAACTCCCTTGAATCACGACCTTTTCGTGCCAGCGACTGCCTACCCAAGGGTTGAGAAATTGACAAGTCGTTCTTGAACATGTACAAACCATCATAGTAGTACTCGCTCGAGAGGGTCGTCGTTTTAAGAATCGTCAAGAGCCTTTACATTAGCAGGGTTGCTCGTGAAAAGGGAGAGAGACCAGATCGATTGAGGAACGTCAAAGTATAGTTCTCTTCATGAAAGCGCTGACATTGGCGACAATAACAGCATTGCAATGAATGATCAAATCACTTTTGAGAGTCGCTCAGTAGTTGGTTGCCGTCGTGTTAGATGCTGATATGCCTTGAATTTCTCACCCCTCTTTCGTGCAGAACAAGCCAAATTTCGCCTGACATAACAATAAGACTCCCAAAATGTCCAAAATGCTCAATCTGATTACACTATGACATCCTTATTTCATCTCTCTGGTCACACACGATCAACGCATTCTATTCCCAATTTCCTTCAACCTGAAACCATCACTCCTCCAAATTCATGCGACCCAGTACAGGAATTATCTCATGCCACACCATGCTCTCCTGGTCTTCTGTCTCTTCTACACCCATCTGCATCATGTAAGGATTGATCATGAAAGGATCAACCCGCTCTCCATCCACCTCGAATTCCCCTTCCTCCGAGTCCCATGTTGATGCCATCTCGCGATCAGCTTCCGAGAATGGCTGAGTCCAGACAGCCTGTTCAGCGTTAGTCTCCGAGCCTGTGTGACTCCAGTTCCGCCGCGGGATAGTAGCCCGAGTATAAAGGCTTGTGCGACACATTGGGCATGTGTTAGCAGTTTGCAACCATTGTGTGATGCATGTATGGCAGAAAGAGTGTCCACACGACATAGTGGTGTCCGGTGCCGAGTCTTCTTTGCAGATGGGACACTCTTCCAAGTTCTCCGGGTCGGGTTGCCGGGAGATCTCCAGGTTGTCGAGAAGTTCCGTCCGTGTCGGGAGTGTTGTGTCGGTTGAAGCTCCAGTGGAGGGAGTTGAGCCTCTTGTGGTATTCAGAGCTTGCTGGAAAAGCCCAGGTCCATGCTCGTTGAGCAATGAGACCAGACTGGAGTACGATTCTCGGTCCGAGAATGGTTGGTGTTCACTCGGAGTGAGGTCGCTTTCGGGGATGCTGTGGGTTTCCGGCACCGGTGATGTCGATGCCACAGGAGGGCATGTCCCTGCAATACCCAGAAAAGGGTTTCCCATGTGCGGTTCGTTGTGGTTGAGGGGCGCTGTTGAGGGTGAAGGTGATCTGTTGTTCTCTCTGGCCGGGTCTTCCGGACGTAATGGCATCCTGGTCCGCTCGACTTGGACTGCGGCTGCGCGGCGGGCTGTACTGCTGATGCGGAGCATTGTTGGGTTTGCGTTCAAGGCCGGAGTCTGCTGGCGGTCCGACATCTCACTTGGGTTTTGTGAGGTAGTTGTGGTTGTGGCTGTGGCTGTTGTTTTGTGGTTATGGTTGTAGTGCGGCTGCTGCTGCGTGGTTGTGTGCGTGTGCGGCTGTGGTTATGGTTGGTTTACGTGCCAAGTGTTCAAGCTAAGTGGTTCACGTGAAAGTCTTGGCATGTGGTAGAGAGTAAAGGAAGTCAAGTCATTACGGGAAAAGCGAGACCTTAAGTATTGTAGTTGGTCGAGAGAAATGGCATGAAAATCTTTTTTTTTAACTTTGTGCCATATTTTGTATTTGGTGGGTTTGAGGACCTCCGCAACGTTCCGGCTGGGGATTGTGAGTATATAGTAAAACTCCATTTCAAATGCCACTGATATACCAAAATGTGTAAGGATTTAGCACCGAGACAATGGCGAAAGCTCTGTTTTCGCGTTAGTGGCCAATATCCTGCACATATGCCATCATCATTCACTCACATTCGCGCTAGTACTGCGTTAGCGGCTCAAGCCAAAAAGCAGCATGTTGGGCAAAATGGCAAAAAGAATTGAATGGAGCATGAGAGACTCGAACCCCCGACCTTCCTGCGCCCCTTACGGTCATCAGGAATACTCCGATGACTTCAGCGAGAAAGTCGGAGTGTGTGTGGCGCACAGCATACCATGCCAGCATCATGGTGGCGGTGGGGTGGTGCAGCGGAGCGGAGCGCAGGATATCATAACCACTAGACCAATGTCCCGTTATTCGTTGATGAAATGCTCAAGATTCGAATAATATATAACACTTACTCACTCTTAGCGTTTTTAGTAGGGCCAGGAAGCACCAGCTGACATCGATGAATTTGAGGGACTAGTCCTACTTTGCTCCTGAACTTGGTGAAGCTATTGAATCTCATTTCCCAACAAAGAATCCTATCCTGCAGAGATGTCGATATGAGGACCTTGCATTCGAGCACTCTGCCTTTTTGGCTAACGACCGTGCTAGTCCAAAGGCTTCTAAAGCCTTAAAAGTTGTGAGAGAGAGAGAGGGTGGCGTTTCGAGCACTCTGCCTTTGAGGCATCTCGACCATTTGGCTAACGACCGTGCCAGTCCAAAGGCCTCTAAAGCCTTCAAAGTGATCGTCTCCATGGAGAGATGCCTTTGAGGCATTTCTACCATTTGGCCGAAGACCGTGCCAGTCCAAAGGCTTCTAAAGCCTTCAAAGTGATCGTCTCCATGGAGAGATGCCTTTGAGGCATTTCTACCATTTGGCCGAAGACCGTGCCAGTCCAAAGGCTTCTAAAGCCTTCAAAGGGATCGTCTCCCTGGAGAGATGCCTTTGAGGCATTTCTACCATTTGGCCGAAGACCGTGCCAGTCCAAAGGCCTCTAAAGCCTTCAAAGTGATCGTCTCCATGGAGAGAGGGTGACATTTCGAGCACTCTGCCTTTTGGGTATCTCGACCATTTGGCTAACGACCGTGCCAGTCCAAAGCTGTTTAAGCCTTCAAAGTGATCGTCTCCATGGAGAGGGGGTGGCATTTCGAGCACTCTGTCTTCCGGGCATCTCTACCATTTGGCTAACGACCGTACCAGTCCAAACGCTTCTAAAGCCTTAAAAGACATCGTCTCCATGGAGAGAGGGTGGCATTTCGAGCACTCTGTCTTCCGGGCATCTCTACCACTTGGCTAACGACCGTACCAGTCCAAACGCTTCTAAAGCCTTAAAAGACATCTTCTCCATCGAGAGAGGGTGGCATTTCGAGCACTCTGTCTTTTGGGCATCTCTGCTCTTTGGCCGGCGACTTTGCCAATCCAAAGGCTTCTAAAGCCTGGAAAGACATCTTCTGCATCGAAAGAGGGTGCTCAAAACGATCGACTGTACATCGACAGCCCTGCTATCCCGTAATGAGGATCTTGCAATCCGAGCACTGTCTTCTGGGCATCTCTACCATTTGGCTAACGACCGTGCCAGTCCAAAGCCGTCTAAAGCCTGAAAAGACATCGTCTCCATCGAGAGAGGGTGCTCAAAACAATCGACTATACATCGACAGCCCTGCTATCCCGTAATGAGGATCTTGCAATTCGAGCACTCTTTTTGTGGGGCGGCTTTACCGCTAACGACCGTGCCAGTCCAAAAGACTTGTAAAGCCTTAAAAGTGATCGTCTCCATTGAGAGAGAGGGTGCTCAAAACGAGAGCTTCTATAGGCGTGTCTCAGTCGTGGGCACTCTGGGTGAGAGCGCTAACATCGACCTTTTCCATGCTCATCATCTTCGCTGCAAGGCGGTCCGAAAACTTGTCGGTAACAGCTCCAGCAATCTGTACAGTCCTAACGCCTCGCAAATCTCCAAATGGTTCAAGCATTTCTTCCAAGTCCTCGGCAACTTTAACACTGCCTTCTCGTTGACGCACGATATCGCTCTTGATCTGGTCGAGGAAAGCGTTGCCGTTAGACACGCGGATGTTGACTTTCGCCAGACGCCTTTCCTGATCAACAGTCGAAGCCACTTCACCCTTTTGGACCGGCTGCAAGGCGTTCACAAGACGCTGAACTTGCTTCTTCAATCCATGTGCGAGACCTTTGCCACTGACATTGAACTTTATCATGCCAGTATAGCTGTCAACATGATCTACATTAACAATGACCCGCTTCACGAGAGCAAGATAACGCTTTGGCAGCAATTCCAAGAAGGTGTATCGGCGGGTTGGCGCAAGTCCAGATTTGAGCAGCCAGCTGAAACGAAATGTAATGCCTGAGAAAGTTACGAACAACAGAAACGTGTTGCTTCCATACATAATCTCGGCACATTCATCGTGTATTTGGCGACAAAGAGAAAGTAGTTTTGTGTGTCCTAATTGCCAGACGACATGGCTTGGGCCCTTCTGCGAAGAGTCTGTCTTCTGTGGAAGCACCATTCCACGAGCTCCTCTCTTCTGCACAGCGCTAAAGTTCCGGGCATGGTTCGCCAGCGGGTTGTTATCTTTGTGGTCTAATGTTCTCGGCAACAGATAGCCATATATCTTTTGTCTAAGCTCAAGGGGGAGCTGCAGCAGAGGGAATGCGGGTTTGATGGGAGAACGCGATCTCTCTTCCAGCTGCTGCCATGATTCGTGGCGATGGGTAGTGGCGCGTTCGGAGGCGACGATAGTCGGGGCAAAATGCGGCGAGATGTAGTAGTCTCTGCAATTGTAGTGGCCTGTGTCCATACCAAAGGAACGGTGTATACTGTAAGACCGGATCTTGACGTTGAGATCGAAGGTCGAGCGAGTGAGTGAAGTGGTGGTACAGGGAGTGGAGCAATGGGTCAGTGCTTCCGCTAGCCACGCGCTACTCCACGCCAATTCTGGGGAAGCTGGCAGATTGGCAGACCGCCATCTCTCACGTCTTGCTCTCCTGTTCCTCCTGTTCCTCTTTCTCCCTTTACACCATCATGGATTCAGCGACGACGAGCTCCCTTCGAGGGCCAACGCCTCAGCCAGACTGTGTCATCAATGGATTTTGTTCCAGCAACCCCTATAGCCCCAGAATTGGGGTGGTCGTCGATTAGATCTTTGATCCTCCACCAGATACACTCAAGAAGAGCAGTCTGGTGCCTTACCACGTTCCCGTCCTGAATCGAGAACCGTCAGATCGAATTGATCCGATATCAAAGACCCATCATCCTCGAGAAAATAATCTAAACCGCAACACAACAACTTTTGCTTATTGACGCAAAGATGGACTTCGACACACTTCCCAATGAGATTCTCACTCATAGTACGCTTAACGAAACTTACTCACCTCCAAGACATTCTGACTTACCATTGATGACAGTCTTTCTATCTCTATCCAGTATCGCCTCCGCCATCAACCTCTCCTCGACCTGCCATCGATTCCGCAATGCCTACAACTCCTCTAAGAAACTCGAGATCCTCCACGGTGCAGCCGACGCAGAAATCGGACCCATCGATGATATCGTCCAGCTCCTCACTCAGAATGCCTCACAACCCGCACATACCCGCCGTAGAGTGCCCATGTCCGAGGCGCTACTACACCAAGTCATCAAGACTGGCCGCATCGCCCAGAAATACGAAGACATATATCCACTCAAGAAGTGGAAGGCCAACTTCGCCGACAGAAGACTCTTGACAACCATCGAGCGCTTCACTCTCAGGCGTGCTCTATACCGCTTGTGGCTCTATTCCAAAGCCTTCCACACCCACGCACACGTTCGCACCTGCCGCGGCTTGCCAGAGGTCATTCGCGAACGAGCGGCTCTGTTGTACAACTTCTCCACAATTGAGCTAGCCGAGATGCTAGATGTTCATGGTATCCTCCGCGACATGGTTGCCAACAACATCTGTCCATCCAATGGCCGCATCAGACAGAAGTTTCACAAACGCTGTCCTGAGAGCAACAATCAGCTGCTGTTCAACATTCACCTCAACTATCCATCCACACCTTCTGCATTCGTTACTGACGGCTGGACTCCGAATACTTCGATTGGCAGATACCAGTCCCGCCTATCGCCTAGCCGATGGCACGATCCCGGCGTCGAAGGCTGGGGTGATGATATATCTCACTACTACATTATCGAAGATTATATGAAGCTTGATCCAGAACAGCTACTCTTTCTTCGCGACAATTGCCATTTGAAAGCTCAAGTTGAGAACCATGTTCGTGGATTTGGTGAATGGTTCGGAAACAATGGCGAGACCTTTTCGGAGACACTGGGGTTTGTTGTGAAGCAAAGAGGTCGTGATTTGGATGAATTGAGATATGCGGTTGAAGATGGAGAGGTTGGTGTGGCTCTTTATGATGATTGAGTGTTTTGTACGAAACAATTAGAATGCAAATGATTTGACAGGCTTTGTTGCTGTCGTTCCACCGCACCATTACAGCATCTTCACACATTGTGGCAGAAATGAATGGATGTCAAGCAGCTCCAGCTTGGCAGGGATCGCAGTCAATGTAGTTGGGATCACGGACCACGGCTACAGCTCCGCTCACAAAAGGAATCCGATCGCAGGATGTGGGTGGTTCAGGTCTAGGGTTAGGGTTGGGGTAGTGGTATTGGTCCAGCATAGGTATAATTGATGGCTGCAATGTGTACATCAACATATAACGGGCTTATAGACAATTTCCTGCTAAAGCGTAGGTTCAGACGTGGTAAACAGGAATGCACATTTGACGAAATCATGAATGGCGGGTGAAATATTTGCTTCTGCATATTGCCCCTGACATCACGATCAATTTGATACATCGTGGCTCTCCCATGCGAACGTCTTGCTGCAAGACTTCGTAGCGCAGCATCAGTGAGCACGATTACTTCGGCTGGAACGTCGACCATGCACCGAGAAGCAAAAGTAGCTAGAACTAATACATAGCACCTCGACTTTCGAACATCACCCGCTGTCTTGAACTAATGCTTACTTGACCTGGCCCGTTCCTTTCGCGTAGGCCTTTGAGAGAGATACTCCACCAGCCGAGTCCTGTAAGTCACAGCTTAACTTCGAGAGCTTCAAGAATTGGCAATGCTGCTCATTGGGTCTTCCCCTACTGTCTGGAGTAGGATTTGGAAATCTAGATTGTGGCCTTGGTTCGTCTCTGCAGCACGAGGTCTGTTGGACACCTGCTTGAGCTGCTAGCTTCCGATGTGATTATCACCGGCGTAATCGAAATGCTCGAGTCTTGGCCATATCATCTCGTTGTACGATGGTGATGTCTCAAGCAAGAGCTGCGGCTGCGGTCGGATCTGTGGCTGCGAATTTTAAGGTTCCTTCTAGCACGCAAATGGCAAGGCGCTAAAAAGAGCAAAGCTTTGGAAAAGACGAAATCGATAATTTCGTCCCCAGCGTACAGCACAACCATCGCATTAATACTATTGCATTTGCGCGACCGACCGCGACCCGTCTCCCGAATTGATATCGCCGCATGTGATAAGCGAGTACGACTCTATTCAATCTCGGCAGCGGAAGCGGAAGAATATCAGATCCAGACAGCGCCGCAATGGCCGCCCTCGTTAAGCAGCAGAAGGTCGAGGAGGAAGAGGAGCAGGTGATAAAGCCCGAGCACATTACGCCCAGCGTCGACACCAGCAACTGGGCGCTGCTGCTCAAGAACTGGGACCAACGTGAGATATCCTCCCAAAGCACGAGACCAATCGCAGTATTCTAACCTTCCCTGTCCCCTCCAGTCCTCGTTCGCACCGGCCACTTCACCCCAATCCCCGCGGGCTGCACACCACTCAAGCGCGATCTCAAGTCGTACGTCTCGTCGGGAGTCATCAACCTCGATAAGCCATCCAACCCATCCTCGCACGAAGTCGTCGCCTGGCTCAAGCGCATCCTCCGCGTTGACCGCACCGGTCACTCAGGCACCCTCGATCCCAAGGTCACCGGGTGTCTGATTGTCTGCATCGACCGTGCCACGCGCCTCGTCAAGAGCCAGCAGGGCGCGGGTAAGGAGTATGTGTGCGTCTTGCGTCTGCACGACAAGCTGCCCGGCGGCGAGTCCCAACTCGCTCGCGCCCTCGAGACCCTCACCGGTGCCCTCTTCCAGCGTCCTCCGCTCATCTCCGCCGTTAAGCGTCAGCTGCGTATCCGTACCATCCACGAGAGCAAGCTGCTTGAATTCGACAACGACCGTCAATTGGCTGTCTTCTGGGTGTCTTGCGAAGCCGGTACCTACATCCGAACACTGTGTGTGCATTTGGGTCTCCTCCTAGGTGTGGGTGGTCACATGCAGGAGCTGCGTCGTGTGCGATCGGGAGCAATGGACGAGAAGAAGGGCATGGTTACCCTCCACGACTGCCTTGACGCGCAGTGGCTATACGACAACCAGCGCGACGAGTCCTATCTCCGCACTGTCATCTCCCCGCTCGAGACTCTCCTCACCACCTACAAGCGTATCGTAGTCAAGGACAGCGCCGTCAACGCCGTCTGCTACTGTTCCAAGCTCATGATTCCCGGTCTGCTCCGCTACGAGGCTGGCATTGAGGTTCATGAGGAGGTCGTGCTGATCACCACCAAGGGTGAGGCCATTGCTTTGGCCATTGCACAGATGAGCACTGTCGAGCTATCATCCTGCGACCACGGAGTTGTCGCAAAGGTCAAGCGTTGCATCATGGAGCGCGACCTCTACCCAAGGAGATGGGGAATGGGTCCTATCGCGACTGAGAAGAAAAAGATGAAGGAGAGCGGCAAGCTAGACAAGTATGGACGCACCAACGAGGCAACACCAGCCACATGGAAGAAGGAGTACAAGGATTTCAACGACCCTGAAGGAGTCAACGGCACAGCTGCGCGCGAGGAGTGGAGCAAGCAGCAGGCAGCCGAGGGCGCTGTTACCAAGGAGGAGCCAAAGAAAGAGGACGTCGAAATGGCCGAGTCGCCGGCACCTGTCCAAGAGGAGAAGAAGCGCAAGCACGACGGCGAGACTGCTGAGGAGCGCGCCGAGCGAAAAGCAAAGAAGGCCGCGAAGAAGGCCAAGAAAAAGTCCCGGGAGTCGGCCGTCACTGCAAACGATAGCGACGACAGTGATTAGGTGGATTCTTGTGTGACGATTCTTGCTCTTCTCTGGCGACGGCACGGCTGTGACAGCACGCTCTGGAAGGGCACGTCGATCTGTTCATGGGACTGTACAGTTAGGCGCTTTGCGTTATGGCGAATGGGTGGTGTTTTGAGGCGTTTGACTGTGGGTGTCGATGGTAGCTACATTGTATGTGTGCGGCTTGTGATGCTGCGATGGAAATGAGAAGCATTGTACTGTCACTGTGACAAGCACCACTTTCGCCGGATCTTCTGCTAAAGACTGACTGCAGGTTTTGATGAAAGGCCTCTCCAGCTCTGATTATATCCGCCGATGGAGACAACCCCACCCTGAACGGGGATAACACGATTGCATCAACCAGAAAACTCCATCTTGATGACTCAATTCACAGTCCAATCTACACCACCTGACACCAGAATCTCCCGGACATGAGACGCATCATTTTGCCCCAGTCTTGCCCAGAGTACGATGAATGATCTTTCTAGCTACCATGGAAAAACCAACACCTCAAACTACACAGCGAGCATTATTGACGCAATATCAGACTATTATCGCTTCTTGACACGCCTACCACATATTAATCCCGACAACTTGGCTTTCCCTCCCAAACCTCATGGCTGGCAGACCATCAACGAGACCGAGCTGAAAGCCCGCGGAAGACCTGACGAAGCCATTGAGTTTCTGCGCCATCTCCCCTATCTACGCAACAGCGAACTTCCACCGCGATCTCAGAACAACATCACAAATGACTCGCTCTCTATAGCTTACTGTGATGGAGAAGTAGAACATTCGTGGCTTCACGCCCAGCAGCCTACTCCTGGTCACGTTATTTGGCTTGCGAATGCTGACACCAAGGAGGGCCATTATCTGCTTCTCGATATCATAGCTGGCACAATCACCGTGTGGAATCCTATCTACCCAGGACCTCCACTTCCGGATTCTCTGGGGTTCGATGCTGTCGAAGCTCTGGATCCTGTTGATCAATGGATGAATTATGCTACTTTACCGGTGGGAGATTTCTTTGATAAGTGCAGACGAGCTTATGAGAAGTTGGTTTGGATTCCTGTGCCGGAGCTGCGGAATGGGAACTCTAAGGGGACGGCGCGGCATTATGAGAGGATTTCGTCGAGAGAGAATCAGGATTATTATCTTTACTCCGATGAGGAGTACGAGGATGATTGTAGCAGCTCCAGCAGTGCCTCACAAAATACCACAGACGACGGTAATGACAGCATCTCGAACGAAGAAGTCGATCAGCTCATGAAGGATGCTGCTCCCGACGTAGAAAGCTCTCGGACGATTGATCTATTGAATCAACCAAGTGACTCCCCATCCAGAAAAGACAACGACTCTACTGTTTCTCCTGAAGAGGGCGAGTACGAAACGGATGTAGCTTTCGAAGATGTACCAGCAGACATGAAGCAGATGTGGCAAAATGCAAAAGTAAGACACTATACCCAGCCTTACGTATTCGAAACCGCAGCTAACTTTTGTGCAAACAGGATACCTATTACATCTACAAGAACAACGGTTGGCCAGCAGTTGACTACGATAGAGAAAAGTGCACACTGCAGCTGCAAGATTGGCTTGAAGAGAATCGAGGAAGAACATGAAATGGTCAGTAGAGCTGTATCGTGATACCTACGTAGACCGAACTTTTTGCTCTCTTTTAGGTGCGGGCGCGTTGGATGAAGCAATCAGGGGTGGGCTAGTGGACAGCATGAGAAGGAAGCAGTACAAATTCACGAGAAATGAGAGGAAAGTTGTAAGTCGATCATGACATTTTAGAAACAATCAATGCTATTCGCTAACTAGGACAGAGTATTTGAAGCATACCTACCAGAGGCATACAAGTACTTTTACCATTGAATCTCTGCTGCTATTCAGATTTGGCCTTCACTGGACCTAGGAACAATGCACAGAAGCGTGCTCTGAACGTTCTGAGAGCTGGTGCCCGTGCAGAGGCACATTGCGCTCCTAATGCGCCTGGTGCAGCTTGCTCTGTAAGCGGTATGGCGGTCTCCTGCTGCAATATGGATTTCATAGTCCACCTCCAGGGAAAGTAGACCCGGTAACGGTACCACAGATAGAGAACAGCAAGGCTGTACACTACGCCAGTGTTCATCGCGATCGTGTATGTCTTAATGATCACATACGTCACAGCCGCGTAATGGAAAATGCCCTTGGCAATCTTCCAAAGCGTTTTGCGGGTTCTCCGGACCCAAGGGAGGAATGTCCACCATAAAAAGGCCATGAAATGATGGTCTTGTCCAAGAAACCCAATGGTGAAGAAGGTCAAGATAACGCAAAGTTCGAACTGACTATCCGAGATCGATATTGACAGTTTTCGGGCAAGGTAGAAACAATAAACGACCCATATCATGATACTCCAGCGCCATACCCTCCAGAACCATTTGCTGACGTCTTTCGACAGAGAAGACTTCTCTTCATTAGTAGCTCCCATATTTATAGAGGCTGCTTGATGTGGCAATGGTCCTTTGGTTGGAAGATGAAGTAGTGGGGCGTTTCGAATATGCTTTCTTGAATCGTTTGGCAGTCGCAAGAGGAGGATCAATGTTCGAAGTCTGTTAAAAAAGCAGCTAGCTCCAGGCTTGCTCGGGAAAAGTTGGATCAAGAATGCGAAGAAAAGGGGAGGAAGTATATGAAACGGAAAATGATGGTCATTGCTTCTCTGGCGGGTACTTGAGGATTCCTGTTCTCAACGAGCACACTGAAGCCAGGAGTGACAGCTTTGTAGCCGGGCTTTGTGGGTATGCATACCCAATCTCAAGAACAAAGACTTGGCACGGGAGGTCGAATGAGTGTACTGCAGAGGTTCTTTGTCGGCATTGTCTGAGTTAAGATTTTGATAAGAGATCAAACCATGAAGGCTTTTTGTTCACAGATTCAGTAGATACTCTCTACGACGTGGATGAAACTCACCACTAAAGTAGCGTGCGTACTCGTCGCTGTAACCAGCGCCACAGCTGTCGATATGAGGATTCTTCACTGGATCCAGTCGACCATTCAGGCCTCTCCATTGTGTAACGAGCGACAATGCTAGTCCAAAGGCTTCCAGTACCTCCAAGAGGGTCGTCTCGATCGAGAAATGGTTCCTGAAATTGTTTGTATCTCATCGTCTGTCAACTCCAGCAGAAAGACTAGGCGGTAAATCTTCCTCCCGACTTCCCCACACACTCTCCTCGGTTCCCAACGTCAATTCCAGCGCACCTCCCTCAAGAAAAAGCTCATGCCCTATCCAGCTCTTGGTATAGTTCTCGCCATCCAACTTCGCACTCTGAATATAGATACTCTGGTACTGAGCATCAAAGTTCACGTTCTTGATCGTTGCGACTTTGCCTGTCACAGGCGAAGTGTACGAGACGCTCACAAAGAAAGGCGGAACAATAAGATAAACGTTTTGGCCAGCAACTGGGAAAAGACCAGACATAGCAAAAGCGATGAAGGAACCTGAGGCACCGCCGTCATCGTTGCCCGGGAGGCCATTGAGAGAGCCATTGAAGGATGAGGGAATGTAGGTGTGGAGTCTGTATGCTGAGCGTCCGGGTCGACCTGTGAATATAAATGTCAGTGATGGAATTCAGAAGATGCTGGGCCACACTTACCAGCGTAATGGTATTGGAAGCACGTGAGTTCAGAAGGTTCGTTGCCGATGTCCAGGAGTCCGCTCTCATGAAGGTGGTCCAAGCGACGGACGAAGGTTTCCGGTCCGCCTAGAACACTGACCAATGTTGCTTGGTCTTGAGGAACGTAGAACTGATACTCCCAAATAGCTGATTCAAAGGTCTCCTTGGGATTGGAGGAGTAGCTGCAAAACTCGTCCAGAGGGGAGCATTCGATTGGTTCTTGAAAGCGCCATGTACCATTCGCGTAACGTGGTTGGAAGAACCCGGTAAAGTTCCCCGTTTGCGTTCCGTTGGCATAATGAGAAGTCTGATTCGCCTTTTGAAGATTCAGCCAGTTGCTGCTGCGTTCCAAATACTTTTCGTAATCTGTCTCGTGACCCAGACCGAGAGCGAGCGATGCTACGCAGAAGTCATTGTAGGCGTATTCCAGACTGCGACTCACGCTGTGGAAGTTCGGGCCGAATCCAAGATAGTCGAAATCATTGTATGGAATATAACCCAGCGTCTTCCAGCTTTGAAGGCCGCCGCGGCCTTCAACACCCCAGTCAAAAGGCTCGTTCTCGGCGTCATTGACGACTGCTTTGTAGGCAAGATTCCAGTCAATGCCAGTGATGTTCTTCACATATGCGTCTCCGATGACTACGTCTGCATTTGAACCGCCTTGGGAGTAGCCTTTGCATAGCTGCATGCGACAATCTGGAAGCCAGCCTACATGTACGTATGTGTCAATCAAACTGCGGATAAGTTGAGACAGAGCTTCTGGCTGGGTGATGGCGAGGTATGGGAAGTCGGTACGGAAAGAGTCCCATATACAATAGAAGGAATCAAAGTATGGCTCTGAGCTTTGCCACAGCGGGTTCTCTCCCGTATAGTTCTGTGGTGAGATCAATGTTCGGTAGATGCCGGAAAAGAATGTCTTCTGCATATCTTCAGACGCACCGCCAGGTTCGATCGAGATATTGGAAATCATATTCTTCCAAGAATCCTCGGCATTGGATTTCACACGGTCGAAGTCCCAATCTGAGATCTCCTGCTCCGCGTTACTGCAAGCTCGCTCCGTGCTGATGAAGCTGACGCCCATGCGAGCCTGGAGAGTTCCATTCGAGGGCGTCTCGAATCGTACGAACGCACCGGCTTGGATGTAAAAAAGACTGTAACCTCGATTCACGAAGAGCTCTTTTGGCTCGGTTCCTGCCCGACCGTTCGCCCAGATTCCGGTATCGCGAATAGAAGCACCTTTGAAGTCCGCACAGAAGTACGACTGGTAGGATCCAACTCCGAAGCTTGGGAGAAAGGTACCGTTGCCTTTGATACGTCCGGTCTCAGAATCCACACTTACAGTCGCGTTCTGGCGGCTGTCCTGGAGGTCTGTCAGGTCCAATAGCATCAAAGGATTGGATCCGTTCGCTGGAAGATGGAAGTTATATAATGCGGTATGGTCTGTGACCGTCATCTCCACGTTGACTCCATCGGCGAGATGAAGAGAGAAGTAGCCCGGATGCGCTTTGACGCTGCCATTCTTGTAATCAACAGCTCTCTCATTTTTGGGCCCAAATTTGCAGCCTTCCAGCGTATCGCCTGCACACGAAGGCTGGATGGATAACGGAAAGTTGCCCATTGATGGCTGTCCGCCGGTTCCAGAGTCGTGCAGTGCGCTGAAACCCGTCACGTTCGATAAGTCGTAGGAGAAACCTGGAGTATTCGCTCCAGAGACGTCGGCGACTGCTTTTGCCATTCCAAAGGGTAGAGATGCTCCTGCGAAGACATTGCCGCCATTGTAAGAGCCTATTAGTGGGTCAATCAGGTTGTAGTTGTGAGTGACAGTATCACTTTGGGCACTAGCCAGGACCAGAAATCCGAGAAGGATATGAGCAGTGTACGTCATGGTGGATTACATGAGGAGGAGGATGAAAAGGCGAGAAAGAGCTCATTGATGATACATGAGGTTGCATGCGACTTGCCATGAGAGTTTGGCTGCAGTGCAACATCGCTGTGATCGCCGGGAAAGAGGGTGAGGGGTTGGAGACTTGACCTGCCATCCATGGATGCCTACTCGAGCAGCACCACATCTCGCGAGATGCTTGGCAGGACATTCCCATGAAGCCACACCAGTCTTGATGACCGTTGTCGAAGGGGGAAAGGACGAGAAGAGGAGTGAGGTTCAAACAGGTGGAAAATAAGGTTTTGTGGAGAGATCTCACCTGAATCTCCCGAGATCGATGGACTCCTCGACATGAGCGTCTGGCGAGACATTCGTCCAAGATGCCCCCTCAAAGCAGAGGAACGACTCCTCTGAAACCGCCGCCAGTTCCCTCAGGGTTCCAGTCCAAATCGACACCCAATCTGCCGACTTTGCGAACGCGCGAGACACCATCCAACAACAATGCCTCCGTTCCACCCATTCCACCCTCGGAGCCTGCTCCCGTCGAGGAATTCTCGCTGAAATCGACCCTCGACAAGCAGTCACGCTCGCCCGCCTCATCGGAAGTGGAATCTGGCGAGGAGGAAGACGGCCACGTCCCGAGTCTGCCCCGTCGCCCGCTGTACCACCACCACTCGCGCAGCCACACCTATCTCGCGCCCTCAGCATTCGCGCCGCCATTCTACAACAGACCGCCCACACCGCTCCCACCATCTCCGTCGTTGACATCTCTGCTGCGACCAAACTTCAGCTCCCAGAACAGCAGACCTGCAACGCCAGACCCTTCCAGCGATGAAGCAACACCACATATACGAGGCGATGCCACTGGCACACAAACGCCCAATTCTGCCGCCGCGTCAGCCCTGACAAGTACATTCCGTTCTGCAAAACCCATTCCACGGGCTTCACCAAAAGTACCAACATATGAGTACTATGGCTTTACCTTGTACCTCACAAGTAGTCTGGCTTTCATCGTCTATCTGCTCTGGGCCTTTCTTCCCTCGCCATTTCTACACCAGCTCGGGATATACTACTACCCAAATCGCTGGTGGGCATTGGCGATCCCCGCTTGGACATTCATGTTGGTGGTCTACATATACGTTGCGCTAGCTTCCTTCAACGTAGGATACTTAACGCTGCCATTGAAGAGTGCAGAATGTTTGGTGGACGAAGCAGCGAATGTTGCGGTGATTGATGAAGCGGGCAAGATTGTGAGGAATGATCGAGCGAGCTGGAGAAGCCCTAGCCCTGATCGTCTGAAGAGACCCGCGGTCGGGAGAAAGGGCAAGAATGGAGGACATAGTAGGCAGTCTAGCTTGACGAGAGTTCAGCCGCAGCGTGAGCTTAACTGGAGGAGTATGTGGAATGAGGGCACGGATGCTGTTATGGATATACCAATTGGAGGTGTTTGTGAGATTTTGTATGGCGCTGCTGGTGCTGATGATGATACCCTGTATGATGCATGAGAATCGACTTTGGCCTTTGTCTGCTTTCTATACTGTACTTTCCAAGGACGTCTGAAGCTCTGTGATGTACTCGGCGACCTTCTCAGCCACAGTCACCATATCCTTCGTTTCTAATGAGAATGTATGAGGTATCTCCCCGGGATCGACAAACATACGTACGGACTCCTCCATTCCTGATTTCTGCTGGGCTCGCGCCGCAATAAGTGCATCTCGAGATTGGTTGTTCACCCAGTAATCGTTCTTGCCCCAATAGAAGAACAGTTTTGTCTTCGGTGCTTTGGAGTCTGGAGACGTCGTGGTCGAGGTTGTGTCGTCTCCATCCTGTCGAGGAAGCATACCCCAGATGTTGGCTGGATGCCAATTGTCTTCTTTGATCTCTCGCATTTCATCCTTGGCCATGTGACTGTCGAAACGGTCAGCTGGAGTTTCCAAGGAGGAAGAAAAGTGGACTTACATGATTTGTCTTACACCATACGGACTTCTGATCATTGCCTCTGTAACGTTCACAGCTTCAGGGCCTGGATTTAGCATCTTTGGCCAGTTCAACCAGGATGTCGGAACAAGAGCTATACATCTGGCTACATATTGCAGAAATAGAGATAGGAAAGGTATTTCAAGAACCCACTGAATAATTACAGAATCAGCCTTGGAAAGACACATCTTTCTTGACGCGGAGGAAAAGGATAACTTACGCTCAAAACTCTTCCTCTCGGACTCTTCGCAATATCTATAACGGTCGGGAACAGACACACCCCACCAACAAGATTGTAGATCTTCTGTTTTTCCCATGTCTTATGCTTCTGCCACCAGGCGAGAACCTCTAACAGCATGTACGACCCCACAGAATGGCCCATAAGCACGACCTGAAGAGGCTCATCGGGATGTAAGCCAGCGAGTTGACTGGTTTTGAATTGCAGGCGTCTTTTCACGGCTTCAATCTCTTCTTGTAGGGAATATGGCGGCGGATGGCTAGCTGTTCGCGAAGTCTCAGGATGTATCTCGAAACCATCGTGGCTGGCGCCGTAAATTGTTATATTGTCTCCGTGACCAGTTGCTTCAAGTTGACGGCGGATTTGAAGGAGAAATGCGTGGTAGTATTCTATTAGACCGGGATTGCCGCAGATGAAATATATGAGAAGAGGTTTGTGGCGAGCTCCGGTTGATGAAGTTGGAAGAAGAGTGATCGCATCTTGGAGTCCTGTTGCCATCTTGTCTCCTTGTTGCGATCGCAACAGAGGCAGTGCTTGTACCTATCTTAAGCGGGAGTATAGTGGGACTAATTAGATGGATCCAAGAGGCCAGAGGGTGTAGCTGCACAGAACGCCATGTCAGTTATGATGGCCTGCATTGTGTATTGTTAGGAACAGTGATGTTGCCAGAAGAACATCTGCTTGGTGTCGATATGGTTCCTTACGCCGGAAAACAGCCAATACAACGTTTGGTCTGGGCTAGTACTCGACAACCTCATGGCGAATATGCATCACTGCGGCTATGTAGACAAATGGACGCGCCAGCTCCGGTGCTCACATCGACGAAGAGGCAGTCGAACCCGTTGATAAACGAGTGTGAAGGGTTTATGGAAGGTGGTCGCTTAGTGGCTCCGCAAGACTCAGGACCAGTCAGGTCTTTGGAGGTAGCGATGCACCCAAAGGCAAAGACTTGCAGGCTCAACGACAAAAAAGACGATGCGATACCAGCTGAATTCACCTTGCCGCAGAGGTGTGACACTCGGAGTGGCCCTCTGCCCAGAGAATTGGAAGCCTTCCCCTCATCTCAAATGCTTATCAACCTAGCAGTGCCACAGTGGGGAGACCTCGGGTGGCGCGACCCGTGGTTGCCAAGACATGACGCGTCGTGAGGTGAGGTGACTGGTTACTAATGGCGTGCGCGTGACTTATACGCTAGTCCGCTTTCGGCGTTACTACGTTTTAATATCTTAATCTCTATACTTTTAGCTTTTAATCTCTTTATATCTACTTTAGCTTCTATTCTC
>MWSQ01004149.1:0-28154 GCA_002116395.1 Ramularia endophylla | reverse complement strand
CTCCGGTAGTTCTATAGAGAGACGTATCGGTAGACTTCGTCGTTAAACTTCCGCCTAGTAGGAGCCTAGCCGACGGTATAGTATACGAAAATGTAATAATAGTTACCTATCGCCTTACTAAGGAAAGACACTTAATCCCTATCTAGTCTATAGAAGCTAATTACTACGTACGTATGTTCCTACGCTACGTATAGTCTCGCTACGGGTTTCTAGTTTTAATTATATCCGATAGAGGACGTTAATTCGTGTTAGCTTTTTAGATACGCCTCTACTCGATATTCGGTGTTTCCCGTAAACTATCTTTATCCTACTATCTAGAAATAGATAGACAGTCCGAGAACACTAATAAGTCGATAGAAACCTACCTCCGCGCGTATTACGCCTACTCTTAGAATGATTAGGTTAACTAGCTTCCGCTTACCGAATTTATAGTAAACAATTACGTATCGGAATCTACCGGTATTTTACTATTCTTCGCGAACACTAGACGAAATCCTATTTTTAACATCGATACTACTATCGAAATACCGCTTCTCCCTTATAAATAGCGACTTGACGCGTAATCTATAGGCCGCTTCGTAAAGTATATAAAGGATCTTTACGAGTACCTCCGCCTCTAGCTCGAGTTAGCCTCTACGCGCTAAGCTAACGCCGCTAATACGTACCGCGAATCTAGGCTAGTATTCTCTATCGGAGACATAGTCTATATTAATAGGAAGAACATACTAATATAGCGCCCTACGCTTAAGCTAGACTATAAATTCGTCGGACCTTATAAGGTTATTAAGATAATGCCCGGAGTATATAGAATCGAGCTCCCGCCGAGTATGTCTAAACTCGACAACATCTTTAATAATAGTCTCCTCCGCCGCGACCCTAAAGACCTAATGCCTAATTAAGCCGCTCCGCTAGCGCCGCCGGTCGAGATTGTTAAAGGAAGTAACGGCGATTATAAGGAATATAAGGTAGAAGAGATTTTAGACATAAAAAGCCGTACTAAGATATAGGTAGTTAGCCGTAGTAAGGACGCTAGTAAGAGATAGATCAAGTAATAGCTCTACTTAGTAAAGTAGAAGGGCTATTCTAAGACAACCTAGGAGCTAGCTAGACAAGTCGCTTAACATACCGCCGCCTCTATAGTAGATTTCTACTATAACAACCCTAGGCTGTCTATTTAAGTCGCCTTTAAGACACCGTACGACTAGGTACCTAATAAGACGCGACCGTCGGGTTAACATCTCGTTAGTATACCTATTAACGACCTATAGTACGAGAATGCTAGTAACGGCCGTATTAGTCCTATATTAAGGAAACGACGGCTCAACCTAACTAGCCGTATCTATTAGGCTACTAGTCGCAAAGCGTCTACGGAAAAGTTACTAACACGACGAGTTACTCGAGCTACTATACGGTCCGCCGCGTAGTTAGCTTACGCTAGAGTAGTTACTACTTCTAAAGCTGCCGCGACCGTCTCTAGTACGTGTCTCCGCGGAGATACGGCTGTCTTTAGAAGTTCTATCGTAGCGACTCCTTCGTATACTCCGGCTGTTCGCGTAACGTCTAATATAGAGTAACGCGAGCCTACTTTATAGCGCGACGTAGTATTAGATCTACGATATATAAAGGATAGAGGAGTAAAGCGTTAACGGCCGTAATTACGTTACGCTAGGGACGAAAAAGATAATTAATAGTTCTATACTATAGGTTAGCGCTAGTAGTTTGTACTACGCTTAATAATGGTTACTTATACCTAATAGTTCGGAGACCTTACCTACTAAAGGGGGGGGTAGTGTTACGGCTAGCTTACCTCTACTACTATTGTAGCCTAAGGCCGCCCTAACTAGCCTATATAGTAGAGCTTTCCTCTAGACTCTCTTTTAGACTTCGTATATGAACTTGTCTTTCACCGTATTTAGTTACTTCTTATTTACTCGTCGTACTCTATTTAGACCGTACTCTTCTTAACCGTAACACTATATAGGGTAAATTCCGTACGTAAAGTAAAGTCGTATCTTATACGGCCGCCTCGGGCATTGTTACGACTAAGGTTAGACCCTAGAATTTACTCTATATATAAAGAACTTTACTTTCTAAAACAAAGACTATATATTTAACCCTAGTTTCCGTACGTATTCCTAGTCGGAGTAGTACGATTTATATCTTATTCTTCTCGTTAGAGTAAGCTCTATAATATAAGCTATAAATTATCTATATTAGATATAAGATATATACGTAAAGTAGGTAGTTATCTAAGGAGTAGCTATAAAACTACGGATATATCGTGATTTAGAGGGTATACCTAATGTATTTATAGCTAGATATATATACTATGTTGTAGAGCTCGTTACGACGAGTAAAATGAGCTATTGTTCGTCTTATTCTATTTAGGAACGTACGCGTAAAGTAGGACGTAGTGCTTCCGACTTTGTGTTTTATGTTTTTAGAATAATTTTAATATACTACTAGATCCTAAGCCCCGTCGTTAGTAATCTGTCGAAAGCCGTTTCCCTATACGGAGGTCCGTAAAAGAAGTCCTTACCGGGTAGGTAGTATAATTCTTAGTAATATAGATATAGCCGTCTAACTTTATTTAACGTAATAGTATAGTAGGTATAGTGTGTTTATAGCCTAATAGCTTATTAGAAGGTGTTTATAATAGATCAATCGCTATAGAGTAAGTTAATTAGATCTAATGCTTAACGCTACTACGATTTATCGTACTAACCGCGTTAAATAGCGCTAAAATAAGTAGTATAACCGTAGTAATACTAACTAAGTTCAAGGCTATAAAGAAGACCCGTAGAATCGCTCTGATTTACGTATAAACTACTACGGCGTAGCTATACGAGCTACTACTCTAGTACTACGTAAAGCTAGTAAAACCTACGCTTAAGTTAAGGCTATAACTAGCTTAAAGGAGCGCTATTACCGGTTAGTTTATAAGGAAGTAAGGAAGCGTAGATTTAATAGAGTTTATCGTAATAAGTACTTTACCGACAAACTACGGCCTAGCCGGCTAGCTATTACTATATAGTAGGCTCTAGATAAAGTAGTTAGTATAATTAGTAAAAATCGAAGGATACGGTCGCTTACTACTATAGTAATTAGTTGCTAACTTAGAGTTTCTAATAACAGCCGGAAGCTATTAGTAATGTTAGTTTAGAGACTTCTTCGTAGAGCTAGATACCGTAAAGTCAAGCGTAATATAAAGCCTAGCCTTATACCGGAGATACGAGAGCGTCGCCTTACTTAGTGCCTAAAGTATTAATACTAGACTCTAGACGATTAGAAGAAGGTCCTATAGACTAACGAAACCTCTATAATATATAGCCTACGTCGTAGAAGTAATCGTATATAGCGGACGTCGTACGAGGCTAATTTGAAAAGCTACTATAGTAACCGCTTTAAAGGTTTCTTAGATTTTATGTTTTAGGGCTACTTTTTATACTATTATAAAGGCCCTTACTACGTATAGGTAAAAGAGACTCTAGCTAAAGCTACTACTACTAAAAAGGACCTTATTACTCGTAATAAGGTGTTAGAAACGGCTATAAAGCGTTAGTTTAATAAGGAGTAAGATAATAAGGATTTAAGGTATTTAGCTAAGGGATTGTCTCTTAATCGTAGACTTACTAAGGCTAGTAAGCTAAGGAAACAGCGTAAACGTATACGTCTAAAATTCGTATTTACTAAAGAACGTAGCAAACTAGTACGTAAGGTAACTGCTAGTAGTATAGATTAGTATAGGTACGAAAAGTACGTATTGCTTCTAAAGCTGTTGCCCTTTATAAAGTAGTACGGCCTAATTATCTAAGAGGATAGTACTAGAGCTTATATTATACACTAACTTAATTAGCATTTTAGTGAAGTTAAGCGATTAGTGTGGCCTAGTAACTCACTAGATCTTAACATAATTAAGCCGTCGTAGTATTAGATAAAAAGAAACACTTAAACCTATCTAGACTTCGAATCTAGGCCTAAGTTACCTACTATATAGGAGCAGAAGTAGGCAGACCTTCTATAGTCTACTATCTAGCGTTAGATCCGGAGGATAATGCGTTATATTTAGGAAGTGATTAGGCTAGAAGGTGGCAACGAGTACCGTAAGGGCTCTAAGAACCGGCTATGTAATAAGCGACGTCGCTAGTTTAACGAACGTTAAGTCTAGATAGATAAAGCTGCTGTCGCTACTACTGTACTAACTCCTTCTCGTAAAGCCCTAAGGCTGGCTCGAATGGTAGCCTAGCAGGCTAGATTGCATAATAAGGATGCTACAGAAGCCGCTAAGGCGGCTGCAAAGGAAGCGAGGCGTTTGCGTACGAATGAGCTGGCTAAAAAGCGTCGTGACAAGATGAAAACTCTACGGGCTCAGGTTGCTACTGGTATGGCTTTACTAGCTCAGGTTGCTGCTGTTAAGAGAGAAACAAGTCAGCGGAAAACACGCTCAGCGACAGCAGCAGCAGGGCGGAAGAAGGTTACGTTTACAGAGCGTTTGGTACAGTTATTGCCGTCTGAGAGAGGATTGTTGTAGTTCAGAAGATGAAGTAGAATTGAAGCTGCTATTCGAGTCACATTCTGAAGCCCCTATAAATTTCCCCTACCTTGTGATTGTGCAACACATACCCTACGTACAAACGTCTATATAGGCCCAAATTGAAGCCCTCGTTCAGCTCTACATCCTCCAGCTAGTGTTTACTACTGTACGTGTTGTGGTTGTGGAAATATCTGAACATGAAGAAGTGGAATGGGGGTGGAGGAATGCGAGCTTGACTACGGCCGAACTTCGTACGAGAATCCCTGACCGGCAAGGACTTTCGTTACCGACCTCCGTAGGTCCCGACCTCGTCAACATTGGTATTGTCGATCTTGTTACAGTATCGTTGGTCTATATTGATACAAGCGTAGGTATCTCATTAGATATTCATTGGGGAAAGATCGATTAGTTGGGCAATTCGCGGTCTATGGCACATGTGAAACTCAGATGATTCACTGTAAGACTCAATTCACAGTCAAGCAGTCAAGCAGTCAAGCTGAGGTGTTCAAGACGGTATGTTTCAAATGCCGCTCGGAGACATGATGAGTTCGTTTTGTACAGCAAGATGAGGCCCGATGCAGATATGTAAGAACAGGCCTGGAAAATGTAGCCGCTCTCATGCTGGCTAGAACTATCCTGGCCAGAGAAGTGGCCGCGACAAGCTTTCCTTGAAACAACCTTAGCGAGGCCCGCGTCGAGGCGCGTGATCAGCCAACCGATCTTCAAAAGTTGGCTTGAGGAGATACAGATACGCATCTCAAAGCAAAGACAAACGTCTCTCTGAACGCGAGTCCCGCGTCAGACCGACACAATCTGGACTGGACCGTGAACTGATTGCCTGCGCATATAAGGTATGACTGAGGTGCATTCCTCGAAGTCACTGTGACTACCCACAACTTGCACTTTCCTTCTTACCTTATCTTCTTCATCCTTCTTTTCTTCACCTCGTGTCTGGCACACTTGGGCTTGCCATCAATCTGATCCATAATCTTCAATCAGCCGCGACATCACCAACTCGACCCGACGATCAGGAGATCCTCGAACAGCACTTCTCGGTCCGAGAATACCACACCTCTGAAGAGTGCCTTTTATCACACAGACCAAGAGTTCTTACACACACCAAACAACATACCAACACCATGGGTATTTTTGACAACGCGGTCAATCGCAACGGTTCGGGAGGCTTCGTAGGAGGTCTCGTCCGTCTCGTCCTGCGCTTCTTCCAGTTCGTACTTGCTCTGACGGTGGCCGGTCTGTATGGAGTGGTATGGTATCCTTATCCGCCAGCCCTGAACTCACCTCTGACATACCACAGGATCTCCAAAAGGCAAGCTACGCCGACAGCAAATGGGTTTTCGCTGAGGTTGTCGCCGGCCTCTCTGCAGTCACTGTGCTCGTTTACGCCGGCCTCTTCTTCGTCCCTACCGAGAAGTTCTTTGCATGGGATTGGGTCCTCTTGTGAGTAGCGCCATACCCTCTTCTGCCGACAAAACTAACCTCGCGCCCACTAGCATCCTCTGGACTGCGCTCTTCGGACTTTTCGGCAATGTATACATCGGCGCGCACGCAACTCCTGAACAGGGCGGCATTGGACGGATGAAGAACGCGGTATGGGTGGACCTGGTCAATATGCTGCTCTGGTTTGTTACAGCGGTCTGGGCGACGGTATCGTTCTTGCGCTCGAGACGCTCTCGAACCCTACACACCGGTCGAGCGAAGGTCTAGGAGGGCATGGCTGCGATTGGCACGCTGGAGGAGCACGGCATTGTCGAGCACACCGCAGCAGCTACGAGGCAGATGATGTGATGCCTCATAATGGAGGAGGGTGTCGGATTGTTTGTGGCGTTTTCGGTTCAATGGTCGATACCCTTGCTGTACTTTAGCGATTGTGGGCGTACGCGTTCTTGATAACATCGGAATAATGGAGCAGTGGTCAATGAAATGCGAATGTCTCTTCACTGTTCAGTCCCACTCCTCCACTGCATGATCTCATATGGCTTACTCAGTTTCCGCGTGTCTTGCCATGCGCCAAGGCGGGTGAAACCAACACGTGAGAGGTAGAGAAGACATTCCTCATCCCATTCATTGCCCATTGCGAAAGTGCCTTGCCAGTTGACAGTTACATACAAGCGAAGAGAGAACGGAATCGACTGTCAACCGGCAAGACGATGCAATAAAGTTGATCCGGTTCCAGCGCGAGCGACATGAGGTTGCCAGTGCCCGCAACGTGAACGTGAAGCGAACCTAAGAGCTCGCCGACGACCATGTTCAGCCAGATATTCCAGAAGGCGCAGTCCATTGTGCAGAATATCGATCCCACAGTACTCCCTGGGCCGCTGGGAAATTCGAGCGCCGGACGTCCATCCAAAGCGCAACTGTTCAGACACCAGTTCCGCCTGCCAGAGAGCCAGAACCCGTTGTATGAGATCACAGCCGAGCTGACACTTCCGGGCAAGAAGAAGGATGACGGTGCCAGATCACAAGCTCCAAAGAGTTGGGACAAGGGCAATTGGGACAGGGAGCGCGGGACACACTACGTGGGACAGTTGCATCTGAGCGAGCAGTTTCTGTGTTTCTCCACCGTCAACACCTCGTTTGTCAGTACCGCGAGCACCAGTGCAAGCAGCACATTTACAGGGAGGACTCACGGTACGGGACCCGCAGGGAATGGCTTCATATTGCCGTTATGCGCGGTGCGGCGCGTGGAAAGGCTGCATACGCAGAGCTACATGTTTGCTCTGTCAATCACCACCTGGAATGGCTTCGATGCAGGCACCGAGGAGAAGCCAGGAGCGCCTGCACCACCAAAGCTTACGATTCAACTGGAGGGCAGTCGGCAGCAGTGCGAGCGCTTTTGCGATGGTCTCAAGAGGGGTCTCAGACAGGGCATCAAGGAGGTGGACAACATGCGGACTGTGGCCCAGGAATGCTTCTCGGAGTACTTCCTCTGTGGCGACTTTGAGAGCACCATAAAGCCGGATATGCCAGACGGCTCGCCTCGATCACCTCCGGACACTGGTCTGGGCAGCATCTTCAAGTATCCAGGCAACACGCGCAAGCTCCGTGACAAGAGCAAGATGCGGCTTTGGCATGAGTATCTCACGGAGAACGGCCGCAATACGACGCTCGTACGGCAAGCAGATTTCCACCGACTAATCCGCGTTGGACTGCCAAACTTGCTGCGTGGCGAGATATGGGAACTCACCTCTGGTTCATTCTTTCTGCGACTTCATAAGCCCAAGCTATATCAAGAAACATTGGCCAAGTACGAAGGCCAGTCTTCACTCGCCATAGATGAGATTGAGAAAGATCTCAATCGAAGTCTACCGGAGTACGCGGGCTTTCAGAGCGAGGAAGGCATCGGTAGGTTACGCAGAGTGTTGACCGCCTACAGCTGGACGAACGAGGAAGTTGGATACTGCCAAGCCATGAATATTGTCGTTGCAGCATTGCTAATGTATGTAAGTCCAATATTTGCAGCAAGGATCAAGCTAAGTGTTGTCCAGATATCTCTCCGAATCACAAGCTTTCTATGTGCTTTCGATACTATGTGATCAGCTATTACCGGGATACTATTCAACAACAATGTACGGCACACTTTTGGACCAACGGGTCTTCGAGAGTCTAGTCGAAAAGACGATGCCTATCATCTGGGACCACCTAGTCAAGAACGACGTCCAGCTATCAGTCGTCTCGTTGCCGTGGTTCTTGTCACTCTACATCAACAGCATGCCTTTGATCTTTGCGTTTCGAGTGCTCGACGTCTTCTTCCTGGAAGGTCCAAAAGTTCTGTTCCAGGTCGGGCTCGCGATTCTTCGCATCAACGGTGAGGAGCTTCTTGACGCCACAGATGATGGCACCTTCATCTCAGTATTGAAGTCGTACTTCGCCAGGCTGGGAGAGTCAGCACATCCCAAATCTGAGAACCCGAAACACCGGGCTATCACCAACTTCCAGGCCTTGATGGTGGTCGCGTTCAAGGAGTTTGAGGGAATCACACAGCATACCATTTCCGAGCAGCGTGCAAAGCACAAGCCGGCCGTGCTTGAAAACATTGAATCGTTCGCAAAGCGGACATCAATTCGCAATCTGGGTCCAGAGAGCAAGAAGCTCTCGGCCAATGATCTTGGTTTCTTATACGATCGTTTCTACACCATCCTGTACGAACGACAGCAAAGATCGCAGATGATACAGAGCGAAAGTGATCGACGACAGAAGATTGCCAAGCAGAGAGCGTCGGAGTTGGTCACTGGCATGCCTGGTAATGCTCCTGAGATTGGCAGAGTTGGTCTTGGGCCCAGTGCGACTCTCATGGACTATGACGCCTTCAGAGAGTTCCTCGCTGGTGTTACCAAGTGGGCTGTCACCGATTCGCCTTCTTCTCCCAACAAAGAAGACAGAGGAAACAATGGCTACTTCAGCAACACACTGAGGGGAAAGCCTGTGAATATGTCGCCATGGGGAGCCGGTCCCGAGCCTGCCGAACACGAGTTCTTGCAGCGCCTGTTCAGGAGTTGGGATGTCGACGGCAACGGGGCCTTGACTTTGCAGAACGTTGTCTATGGCCTGGCTCCAATCAAGGGAAACCGCGATATCATGAGCAACATCTCCTACTTCTTCGAGCTCTATGACGATGACAAAGATGGCAAGGTAGACAGGGAGGGCATGCTACGTATTTCGGAGTCGCTGCTGTTCTTGTCAAGACGAGGCGTGTTGGGAACTTCGATGACTGGACAAGAAGAAAAAGGGCTAGATGGCCTTCCAATCTCGAGAGACGAGCAATTCCTCTCCGCTGTTTCGGCATTCATAAGAAGATGCTTCGAATACGCCGATCCGGATCATCAAACGAATGAAGATGTGGACGTTGTAGCAGAGAAAGTCGATCAGCTGGATGTCTCCAAGGACAACTTGCTCGACCTCGACGACAAAGACCTCAAGCCAGCAGAGGACCACCCTCTGTCTGCAACAAGCCCCCCTTCTCCCCCAGACAACTCCCTGCTTGGCAGCCCATCAGTAAACAGCTTCGGCCAGACGAGATCCAAGAATGCATCCGCAAACGTGGCACTGGACCCCTCAAGCCCGCTGCACATCACTCTTCCAACGTTCCGCATGCTAGTCCTCGCAGACGAGACTCTAGAGGCGTTCTTCGATTCTGGCTTCGCTAATAGCTTCCACCTTGCGGATGCACCTCTGCCATCGTCTACTTTGACATCACCGTCCTTCCTCAACCTAAGCAGCGCAGCACCAAGCAACCATACACAGCCACTTGTTCCCGTCATCAGCCCAGGTGGTCCAGGCGCCGGGATCGTGGCTCCAGGCGGCAAAGGTCTACGAGGCATGCTGGACAATATCGTCACGGACGGAATGCGTGTGGCGGCCGAAGTACGGCGTCGCATGGATGAGGCGCAGAAGGAATTGGATCGCGGAGCCAGTACACGTGGGACGGAAGACGATGATGATGAAGATGGAGAAGACCATGGACGCGATCTGCTGGATGTTGCTGAAGCCGATGCTGGAGTTACCTCTAAGGTCGAGCCGCCTCAGAATATACTTGACAAGCCTTTGGTTGTGGAGCCTAAGGCTGCGAGTTCTTCTGCGGCGAGTGTGAAGAGTACTGGGAGCGATGTTGAGAAGAGTACTATGTTTGAACGATAGAGTTGCGTTTGCGGTAGTGGATTGGACGGGAATGTCCTGCGTGGCGAGCTGTGAAGAGCTTGCTGTGAGTCTTATGAAGCTGAAGCGTTCTGTAATGGAAGTATGGAGAGCGATGCATTCCGATTTGGTTCGGAACTCTCCTTGGCCTGCCGGTCTGATCCTCCTTCAGTGTATGTGTGGTCGTAACATGACTGTAGATCTGATGGTTACACAAAAAGGGGAATCGCTCCATCACTTTGGTCTGCCCGCCATTGACGAACGGTCATGCTACTCGATCGGCTTCTGGAGTCTCTCAAGATGTCGGCTTCGTCAAGTGAGCGCCCTTTGCACAGTCATCGTCCTCTGTTCAAATAGCTTGAGCTTGATGCAACCATTAACCAAAGCAGTATTCGTCTCGGCCTTGGGCGAACAAATCGATTATCTTTGACCATTTGTCAGTTTATGCTGCGGTAACGTGCATGATCACCGTTTCCATCACACATCATACCTACGAAAGTAGATCATATGATCGATGCCCGTGATATCAGGAACAGGAGGATTGACCAGCATTTATACACTACCCCAACCCTAACCCTAGTGGCAGCTCACATGCGCCTGCATTGCCTAACATGCGATTAGTGTCTGCGAGTGAGTTGACCTACTTACATTCACCGCCAACTTGAGAAACTGTGAGGAGGTGATAACGAAACGACAGCTCCTAACCATTTTCATAAGCTATTATTCTCATCAACTCATAATCCAAGTCATCTCAGCCGAAGGCAAGATTCAATGGCCATGAAGATCTCCAGATGAGGAGAGCCCTTCCACCCCAAGACTGACTCAATTCATACCGCCACGCTCCGCTCAACCCATAACCCAGGTAATCTCAGCCGAAGGCAACGATTCGATGGTTATGAAGAATCTCCAGATAGGGAGACCTTCCAACCCAAGACTGACTCAATCCATGCCTTCACGCCCGGCTTGCATGTCCCCCATCATCAATCGAGTAGCCCAAGTATTTCCGACGCCCGACAGTGACCCAATGATAACCAATATCTCCAATGGGAGACCGCCTTCCATTGACTCAATCCTTACCTCTACGCTCGGCCTGAATGTCCTCCATCGCAAGCTCCTGCTCATCGATCACACCCTGCAATTCCTTCACCCTGTCATTCATCTCCTTCACCTTGTCCTTCAAAGCCTTCCTCAGCGTCTCAATCTCCATCCGCTGATCAGAAATGAGGACGTTCGCTTCCGCCAGCTCCTTCGAAATTCTCAACACATCGTCTTGGGTTTTCACAGCGTCCACCGTCTCCAGTGCGAGAGCCTCTTCATGCTTACGTCGTTCGATGTAGCCCATCTGGCGCGGGATGTCGAGGACTTTGGCTGCGGTCGAAGCTGGCGTGGAGACGCGGCGGCGTGGTCGCGCGGTCTCTTTGGGAAAGAGCATCTCGTCGGAGCCGCTGTCTTCTTCCCCATCTTGAGTCTGGTTCGGGTTCGGCGACGCATGTGCACGACCATCGGCTCCAGTGTCTGGGAAAGCATTGACCTCATACGCAGTCTTCCCCTCTGCACGAGCTCCAAACTCCGCCTTAGCCTTCTTTCTAGCCAGTATAGTCTCTGAGCTGTCCCTGGAAGACCCCTCTAAATATTTCCTCTTTCTGCCTTCGGCTTTCATCACTGCCAATGTCTCCTCCCCCGGTGTCTTGACGTTCTTGATGCTGAGACTTGGGGCTCCGTTCTTGACCAACACATCAGGTGGCGTGTGCTGATTGTGCCCATGAGCCCGCCGGTTGATCAGGCTCGGATCTGCCGCCTCCTCGGCCTTTTGCCTTCTCTTCACCTCTTCTAAACTAGGCGCTGGGGGAGTGGGAGGGGGAATACGATAGACGACAGGCTTGTAGTTTTTCTCGCCCGTGAATACATACCTTGAGTTTGTTTCAAGAGGAATGGAGTAGTGCTCGCCCGTGAGAGGATCTTTGGGCGCTGGCCGGCCGCAGTGGGTTCTGCGCGCGCGTGGTTTATATTTCGCACAGAAGTCGTGAGGCCAGTTTCGGGTGAGATGGCTGCGCACAATATCGGAATGCAGGACCTCGAAGGCAGCGCGGTCGTCAAGGAAGACGAAGCGTGGTGGCTCGCGCTTCGCTTGTCCGATGCCTATTTGGCCGAAGTCGCTCTGCAGAGAAATGTCAACACCTCAGTCGCTTGTGTCGACCAAAACTCACCTGAAACAGTCTCCATCGCTGCTCCACCGGCAATACTGGCCCAATGCGGCCGGGGTAGTCGGCTCCCGGTAAGCCGTCCCCATCACCAGGACGCCATATCTCTCTCCGATAGCCCGTGTATGGGTCGCGGTAGTACTGGCGGTCTGAGTGCTCGGGGTCGAGGACGATAGCGCCTTCGGGGTCTGCCATGATCTAGGATTTTGAACGTGGTGTAAGTGGAATGTTGTTTGTCGGTGCGGATGTTTTGAAATAAATGAAATTGAAGTTTCAAGTATGGAAAAGCAAGGAAGCGGCTGGAATTCTTGGCTAAAAGAAGTGAATGAAATTTGCGAGCACAATGCGACATACCTCCTCACCCCGCTCCCAAGCAGTAGTGTTAATTTCGGCATCTCTCTCTGCCGTTGGGAAGAGGTCTCCAAATGGGAGTTGAACGCCTTCCGAACGCTCGTAATCCTCCGGTGGGAAGAGAGGACTCTCCGAACTCTGGTGTTGCGCGGTGGCAGAAGCTGGCGTTCCTGATGCCTCTATACATACATGTCAGCGTGTGAACTTTGCAGAAGGTATTGTGAGATACGAACTTTGGGGGAAGCCATCTAACTGGGCAATCTTCGAGCGTCTGGGTCTCCGCCTTCGCCGTTTCACGGTCGGGTCCTCGGTGGACACAGGATCAAAGAAGGGCAACGTGTTGAGATCATAGGGCACGATCTGCTGGCTGACACGGCGACGAGGATCCAGGGACCTTTTGGGTGCCATCTTGCACGAACTGATAACGCTCCTCAAAGACAGTTGATGCTGGAGAGCAAGAAAGTGAGAGTATCTCTTGCTTTGGTAGTGGGAAGGATCAGTAGGAAGATGAGATATGTCAATCAAGGTCGAGAAGTGTTAGTGCAAAGATGATTGATGAGCAGACATCTTTGGCAAGAGCGGCCGGTTCTGAACGTGAACGACAAGTAGAAGTGAGTGTTCAGGGGAAGAAGAAGGGGTGAAAGAAAGTGAGAACATCAAAACCAGTCGTGGGAGCTCCTGCCACAGTCGATAACTTTACATGCCCCGGAATTTAATACCAGTCTTAATAGTGGAAGCCATAGTGGAAGTCTGAGTGGGAGCCAGACACTGGGCAAGGTCGGGTTGTCTACACCGACAGAGATACCAGCCTCTTGCTCTTTGGTCCTCGACGATATATGGCAGCTCGGGACCGATACGGCCCTGCAAGTTCAGACAGCTGCCAAAGTACGCACAAACAGTCATTGCTGGGAGCCTTCCAAAGGGGAGAATATCGTGAATCTTTCATACGTGCACAAGCCGTGGCCACGAAAGGCAATGATAGCACCAACACCCAGCAGAAATCAGTCAAGGATCTTGTCAAGCGGCTGATCTCGGTCTTGTAGTTGCTGTGAAACGAGCATCTTCGTGAAAAACACGGCGAAGGCAGACGAAACGAGATGCATGATCAGTGATGAGACTGCGACGCAAGATGTGATAAGGATGCAGGCCTTTGGGAGAGATCCATCCTCCATGGATGTTGTCTGGTCTCAAACAAGGTTCCTCGCCAGGGTCGTCCCGCTCGAGCTAACTTCAGCTTTCAACCTGCAGATCTCGACAATCACGACATCAAGCCTCGATTCGCGTGCGAGTCTCACGCGCAATACTCGGCAATCCAAAGCTCCAGATTGGCCAGGATGTCACGAATTTGTCGTTCGTCTGGGGGAAGCAGAGCGACGGTGACGCCAATATCCGATAGAGGCTTCCAAGGTCAGCGTTGGAAGGCTGTTGAGTATCGATTGTAAGTTGATCAACCTACTTCTTTCTCTTGTTCCAGCGATTTCCACGTGTTCGCATACCTTCTGCCAAAGTAGAGAGACCATGGCGGACCGCTCGAACCATGACGAAAAAGCAGCAGTGGAGAAAGACATCGAGCACTCACCCTCACCGCCCGCGAGCGAGAAAGATATAGCAGCAGCGTATGGTCTAGATGAAAAGCGAATTCTGAGGAAGCTGGATCGCCATCTACTCCCAGGAGTCTGTGTTCTTTACTTGCTTTCATTCCTCGATCGATCCAATGTCGCCAACGCTCGACTGGACGGATTACTGGAGAGTGCTGAACTTGGCGGATTGGGGATGACAGTCAACCAGTACTTGACTGGTCTGACACTGTTCTTTGTAGGGTATATTTTGCTGGAAGTTTTGTGTAAGTTCCACAACCAGAGTCCACTCTAGATGCCGTGCTGACCTATAGTAAGGGAACGTAATACTAAAGCGGATCGGTCCTCGAATATGGTTGCCTCTCATCACTCTAGTCTGGGGTATCGTGGCGACTTTACAAGGTGTCGTTGTGAACAATGGCGGCTCGACTGGTGTAGCAGGTTTCTTCGTTGTCAGATTCGTCCTTGGAGTCACGGAAGGAGGCTTGTTCCCTGGAGTAGTGTAAGTTATTGGAGGGCAGAAGGCACGAAGTGTAGTTCAAGACATCTGTTGGACTATGCTACGCCTTGACCCATTCTGAGATTGGATGAGATGTAGCTAACACTCTTGACTCCAGCTTCTATCTCTCGATGTGGTACAAGAGAGCAGAGAGACAATGCCGAATTGCTCTTTTCTTTGGAATGGCATCACTGGCAGGCGCCTTTGGAGGTATCCTAGCTTATGGCATAGGATTTATGAAAGGAGTGGGCGGGTATCCTGGATGGTAAGATCGATCTGCGACTCTCTATCATGTCAGCGCTAACAATATTTCAGGAGATGTAAGCCGGGTGTATCTTCCTCTGATGGTCCATCACTAATGATATTCCAGGGATTTTCATCATCGAAGGGCTCTTGACAGTCGTCATTGCTGCCTCTGCATTTTGGTTCATCGCAGGGTGGCCATCGGAAGCAAAATTTATAACCAACGATGAGAAGGAGTATATAATTGCTCGACTCAAAAGCGATAGCGACGCTACCCAGAACGAGGGATTCAGCTGGACCAACGTGTGGCTGGCCATTAAGGATCCAAAGGTGTGGCTGTACAATGCTGTGTACCACACGCTGTCTCTGCCATTATACACGCTATCGCTGTTCCTGGTAAGCATGCAATTGATACTCTACACGAGCATATCTAACGACCTACAGCCGTCAATTATTGCAGCATTGGGCTACAAGAACTGGGAAGCCCAGCTCCTTACAATCCCTCCTTACGCCTTGGCGACGGTTCTGACCATAGCATACGCTATCGTATCAGAGCGGTGCCATATACGTGCTCCCTTCATTATCGCCTCCTCATTGACTGCCATCATCGGTTACTGTATTCTTCTTGGCAATACGGACCCTATCGCACGCCCTGGAGTAAGCTACACAGGTGTTTTCTTCGCCGCTGCGGGAATCTACCCAGCGGTTGCCTTGGGACTCAGCTGGCCAGCGATGAACGTAAGTGGCCAGACCAAACGTGCCACTGCCAACGGGCTTCAAATCACGATCGGAAATCTAGGAGCTGTCATCGGGACGCAGTTGTACCGTAATGGCGACCAGCCTAGGTATATAGTTGGACACAGTGTTGCCCTGGGATACCTTGTGGCCAACATCGCTGTTGTGGCTTTTCTCTGGTAAGAAATCGAAGGGCAAAAGACGTACAGGGCATGCGAAAATCTCTTTCGTACTGTTCTCAATCCTTGTCCACTCCGAGATTCTCTAAGGCATAGCTGACCCTTCTGACCTGTGCTTTTTAGGTGGTATTTGCGCAAGATCAACCACGAGCGGGACAGGCGTGCTGAGCTAGAGCCAGGTGTTTCCGAAGGAGAGTGGAAGGGAGATGAAGACCCTAGATGGCGATTCAGAATTTGAGGTCTAGGACTTAACATTGGGATTGAGTGCTTGAACTCGCAGAGTGCCTCTTTTGTGAGCATGATGATGAGGGCGCTGTAAGACATTATCCTACTTCCGAATGAGGCATCCATGCATGCAGCTAGGCAGCTTCAATTAAAGTTACGTCAAGGTTCGAATTCGGTCTGATAACAATGATCGTTCAAACCATTTTTGCCCTACCTCGCTCAATCTTCTAGGATTGTCTTACACATCAACATCAACATCAACGCCCTCATGTCTTACTCCAGTTTACCATCCTGGCCACTTGTGCTCTTTGGCATAATAGAGCCTGCTTTACTGTCAGTTGGCCCAGCAAAATACTAGATCATCATCTAAGCAGCGCAGAATCTGGGCATACATCTTCAATATCTCATCACCCTTCGATTACTACGCCTCCCAAGCACCGAACAACCCGATAACACTGGCAGACTTTCCTGCGCAAGCTCTTGGACTTTCTCTTGCCTTGGGAAATATCTGGCTTCTTTTAGCCTTGCTAGCCGTCATCTGCAGCTGGACCAATCATCCTGAGATCATCAAGCGATATCTTCTCGCCGTCGCACTGGCAGATCTCGGACATTGCTGGGCGACTTACCGGGCGGTTGGCAGCGACTACTTCTTTAATGTCAGTGGGTGGAACGACATGATTTGGGGGAATGTGGGAGTGAGTTTGTTCTTGCATGTGAATCGTCTGGCGACTGTGCTTGGGGTGTTTGGAAGCATTTCGACTCCTGCCCAGGAGAAGAGTAAAGCGCAGTAGCTGTAGCGTTTTCGTTGTTCTCGAATGACTTGCTTGTTGAGATTCGCCCTTCACGACTTCGCTACGAGTCATGGCCGCCGCCGGCAAGCTGTACCACGCATTACCGGGCTCCTCCTTGCTCGCCAACCTGCAGCTGTGCATCGTAACATGATCCACAACCCACCTCAACCTGATGCGAGGGATGTCTTGACTCCACACAAGCTCATGAAAGTCCAGACCGCATCTCAAAAGGGGTACAGCAGTACGATGTAAGCACTAGTATGATATTGTTCCGTCTGTCTTCTAGCGCTATCACATGCACAACCAAACAAAATTCAAAGTCAAATCCAAAAGGACAATTGTTGAAGAGGAAGAACACCAACCGGCCGTTACAACCATGACACCCTCATGGGAATCCCTGCGCCCATTTTCGCCTTTCCCATTGCACTCTCCCATCTCTGCCTCAATGGCATGCATACATGATCCCGTTGAGCACTACAAGACCAGTCCACGCGCGCCCGTCCCGTCCCAACCCGCCCGCCAATACTCCTACCCATACAAACAGCCTCGAAAATGAAAAGATGTGATAAAAAAAACAGCAATGCCAATAAAAAGATTCCCTCCCAAGCGTCCGGACCCAAAGCAACTCATTCCTGGGATAATAATGTGCGTTCCAAACAGTCCTCGCTATGCACGCTGCCTTAATGTACGATGGATGTCAATAATGCTATCGAGTCCGTTCAGTAAATGTATAAAGTTTACCAGTGATGAGGCCAAAGCAAGAATTCGCAGTTTCTTGCTGTTCAGCCTTTGGAAAGAGGGGAGCGATATGATGTGAATTTTCGTGCGCCAATGAAAGATAACAAACGCCGAGGCATGTTTTCGTGCGCAAAGGGGGAATCTCGCAGTTGTAAAAGGACACAAAAAGATTCAGTAAACTGGCAGCCTCCGGTGCCGGGGAGCGGCAAATGTTGATAGGTATTCCGTGAACGCCGTGTGGAAGTGGTGATGAAGCAGTGAATTGACTCGCAGCAAGCCAACTCGCAGTATCACACAATGCATTCTCCCGATGCAGTGGTGTGGTCTACTTTCGCGGCGGATATTCAGAGTAGCTGTTGTTCCTGCTATCCCGTCCGTGCGAATATTCAGAGTAACTGTTGTTCCTGCTATCCCGTCCGTACATTCCCGCCATGCTAGGCGGGACACCGCCCGAGTAGGCGTTGCGCTGGCTGATCTGCGAGTTGAATTCGGGCTGGTGCACAGCAAATGGCTGGGCGAACATGCCATCTACACCAGCGCTGAGAGGTGCACGATAGCTCACGCCATTGACCAGACCAGACGGTTGTGCTAGGCCAGGCGGAGGCCCAGACACCGAGCTGTAGCCGCTCATAGCGCCCACATATCCGGGTGCCATGGCTTGAGGTGACATCGGAGCGTTGAGACCCAAAGCGTTCGTTTGTCCGGCACGAACTCCGAGAGGATTCTTTGAGAAGCTGAGGCGGATACCACCCTTGACGCTGTTGTGCAACGGGTGACCGTAGAGATCGTGGAGTGCTTTGGTCGCAAAGGACACATCCTCAAACTCCACAAAGCACATTGGGCCATTCTGCTTAGTTCGGAAGCACAGACGCTTGTAACCGCGCTGTTTTGAAAAGACAGACTTGAGCTCGTCCTCCGAGGTGTCAATCGGCAAGTTCCCGACGTACAACGTGTTGCATGGAGGGTTCTGATCTGCAGGGTTCACAGGCGGGTACTGCGGATGTGCGAAACTGGAGACGTATGAGCCACCGTTCGATGCACTGCTAGGTGATATCTGGTGAGGAACGGATGGCTGCATAGAGCCATTGCCGCGAGGGGGGGTGTACCCATTTGCGGAGGGAGGTCCGAATTGCATTCCGTTAGGCGAACCGAGGGATAGACTTCCGAGCCGACTGACCAGAGCTTGTGGGTTGGTCGATCTGCGAGCAGCAGGCTGCTGGCCACTTTTCGCGTATGCCACCGGGTCTTTTAGTAGCTCACCGGTCTCGTCGTCGTCCACGGAATCATCGTTGATCATGGATTTGCCAGAGACGCGATGATAGCCGTTACCATTCGTCAGCGGCGATTGTGGAGAGAACAAAGACTGCATGTGCGAATGATTCTCTGGGTACGGGTAGTCGCTGTTGCCTCCTGAATTCGAGGATATGTTGGGCGATGAGATCCTGTCCACGGACTGGAAATCGCTACGGTATCGAGATCTGCCTGATGGAATTGGTCCCATGGAGCTGTTGGAAGACGTGGAACTGGTTTGAGTTCGTGCAGCAGTTCCATCGATCGTATTCCGTCTTTGATCCAGGTTCGACAGGGCAGACGAATCGTAGAAATCTACGATCAGATTGGCGTCCTTTGTAGTGTTCGACTTGCCGTTCAACGCATCTTTGGCCTTGTAAGCATCCGCTGCGGTTTGGAATAGGACTTGCGCAGCTCGAAAGTTCTTGTCCTCGGGCAAGTGAGATTGGATCATCTTGACATCGACAATCTCGCCAATAAACACAAGCATACTTTTCACACTTTCAATGGTGTAATTCTGCGGCAGCTTGCGGATCACAATCGAGGGTGCCATCCCGAAGCTCGCCGGATCCGAAGAACTGGCAGCGAGGGTTGGCATAGCACTGTTTCGATCAGTAGGATGTCGCTCTGCGGTTGGCGACGTGCTATATATTTGTCCATTGGCAGACGTCGCTCCGTTGCTGAACATATCAGTCTTGAAAGGCAATGTTGGCGACGCGCTACTCGACCCGAAATGCCCGGAGCGCATGTACATGGCTTGATGGTTCGATCTCAGGACAGTGTTATTGTTGTTGTTCTCCATTGTAGTGGTGGGTTCGAGAGCCCGGAATCTTGGTCTCCTGTTGGGAAGTTGCTGGTAGAACGCACGACAGCCGCTCCAGCTGGCCGGTGTCTACGAGGACAGCACGTCAGCCCGCGCAATCGGCGGCGTGTGCTTGTTCAACGATCGTAGTCGCCGTCGTTCAAAACCGAATGCGCCAGAGTGAGAATTGACTGGCATGTGACTTGACGGGCGGACGTGGGAGGGCGATGCGCGGGCGCGACCACAAGAAGTGTAGTCAAATCACGCGACGACGACGCGCAGGTGAGTGAGTGAGCGTGAAGGCGGATGAGCTGCGGGCGCGAGTGCGACAATGTCGAGTGCAGAGCGGCAAGGGGCCAGGTGGTGATGATGGTGACTCGAGATGCACAAGCGGTGCGCAGTACGCCGTTCACTACTTCGTGGGAGTTCGAGTCTGGCGGGAAGTGGCCGGATGCGACAGAGCTGCAGCTGGAAGTCTGGCGAGTGGTCTTGCTAGTATAAGGTTTCACGAGTCCTGAGTCTAATCGCTATCGGATTGGGGTGTGGCTGAGGAGACCAAATGTGCTTGTGGGGAAGCGGGAAAGGGTGGGCGGTGGGCGATGAGACGAGACTTCCATTCATCAGGTTCTCTCTACAGCCCTTTGCGAGTGGCCTGATCCTGGATAGTAACGGTATCATCGCTGGCCATGTTCCCTGTCCATCTGTCCGTTCTGCTGCTGCGACTGCTGCTGCTGTGCCTCCGCCATGCTCATCAAGCCGCCGTTGCGGTCGTGCAACAGGCTTGTGCCGGACCGCAGCCAAAAGGTACTTCCAGTCGTGATGCAAAGAAATTCACAGGGACTTATCCAAACCTAAGTCTCCATCCCAAGATCTGGCCCGATTCATTGGCCGAGGCAAGCCACCATCGGAGTCATTCGTTGCGAGTCCCCTCACCACGACCGAGCAACTGCAGACAAGCACTGGCTGCATTTGTCCTGCTGATTGCGGGCCTGCCAGCGCAACGCCACTATGCCGAAGTCGAAGGGCCCTGGCGGCAGACACACCACCCTTCCCGTTTGGAAGCCGATTCTACTGGACCACGGTGAACCGGCAATGCATATGGCCCGAACTACCATTGCTCCAGCGCCATAGAACCGTCACGAACCTGCCCAATCACGCATCCTCAACGAGGTATCGACTGCTCCGCAGCCTCCGCTCAGTGCATGACTGCCAGCCTTTGGTAGCTATATCCCTGTCGCTGGGCCACTGTTCCTCTCAGCCTCTCACGATTTAGCCAGCGCCGCCAAATCAACAGCATCTCATCTATCTGTGGCCACTTTAGTGACCATGTTCTTCTGTTCACGAGACCTTCTCGGGCATATACTTTGTTCCTTGACAAGTGCTGCGGCTGTTCAAGCCCGTTCAAGCCTCTTGCTACCTTTTTATCGTCTCGTGGACCGGGAACCTGCATGAGCTGATGCCCGATGGAAGCACTTGGCCAGTTCTCGTCCTATGTACATTGTACACTGTCACCCCTCGTCACCGCTCGCATGGAAAAGCGACCCAGCATGCCAGCATGGCAAGCAACTTCACACGTGCCGGCTGCTGTACAACAGACCTACAAGACTTACATTCTATACACCTTTCACGTGCGACTTTCACTCACAAATCTGCAGTCGACGCTGGAGACGACAAGCAGTCTTACATCTTTCAGCACTACTCAGTGGCGGTGTTCATCCCCCACTGCAGCCAGGTCTGTTTCAACAAGTAGCGGTACAACACTTCAGACGATGGATAATTTTGAACGCCACACCGAAAGCATTTACCCGTTCGGTACTGAACATGAAGAACAAAGGAAGATGAAGACATCAGTATAAAGTATGGTGTCGCAGATCGCGTGCGCGCCATGAATCTGTAGATGAAGCGTTGATTCATTGGTCACAGCCTTCCGGCTTCTGGACGAACTCAACGACTTGAATATACCGCAACCATGAGCAGGACAACCTTCAAATCGGTTGCTCCAGAGCACGACATCTGCATCCGGATCCATCGCCGAGCGCAAAGCCGAGTCCGCGAGCACGCGAAAAGTACAGTCCTCAGGTACTTTCTACCAAGACTGGATTCCGATGCGCCAATATGATCACAACTTTCCGGTTCTATCTACGTTCGAGACTTTCGAATGGGGGTCAAAGTCAGTCAGAATTCATCTGATACTACGAATTGACCACTCAAGTTCCGGTCCCTTATCTGGCCGCAGTCATACTGGCAAATACTGTCTCGAAGCTCGCGAAGATGAAGGCAGCGTTTGAGGCTGTGGCAATCGTCGAGCTGTGCCGTGGTCTCCAGAAAGTACCGGAAACAGGAGAACATCGCTTCAGTACCAAAAGTGAAGGTCAGCGGTCACGCAAGAAACGCCGCTCGATTTGCCTTTTCACATGCAGCTTCGGCTTAATTTTCAAGAGGCTTGTTGCACGGCTTGGTTGCAAAGTATGTTGCTGACTTCCTGTGTACGGTGCAAGAGAATGAGGAGATTACTGCGGCTGAGGATTGTGAGCAAGAGGTGTGAGACGCCGTATGTTGGTGACCGCCTTTCCTGCATCGTTGGCGTTATGACGGCACACGGTTGCCTCCTACTACGACGCCTGTAACAGCAAAGAACGCCATGCTGTTCATCAGACCTCGGAGTCTGGTCCGTGGATTGATCGCCTTCTTGTGCGATGGGACGTAGTGGCAGTGCGAGCTGCCGGGTTCCTGGTTCTCGACGGCTGACTGAACACGCATATGCGCTTCACTATCGCAGGCTCATGAGCTGGAAGGCAAACAGCTGAGTCACATGCTCTCGGGGTTGCTCTGACGGTTGCTCTGATGACTCTACCAAGTCTACCTGTTACGCACATCTTCTCAGGGTGGAGGTCATATCCGATATCCAAGCTTGCTTCTGTAAAGCAATGCGACAGTGCCAGGATCTCAACAAGTTCCTTACTTTGGCGCTGTCGATTCCCAGTTAAGGCTTCCCTGCTCTCTTTCGTCTTGAAGCACCGCAAATGCTGATGACGTTCAGTGTTTGGAGTCATTGGCATCATAGTTGGCACCAGCCTTCCCAAACCTTAGTTTCAAGTTTGACTTGCGAGCTGGGTCTGCTCGTAGGTCACTTGTCGGAGGAAAACCGAAGGAGCCTCGCTGTAACCTGCCTTGCAGGCAGAATTGCTGTTCGTGCTCGCGTTGGCTGTTTCATATCGCGAAGTTCGACCCTTACGGGAACAAGACATGGCATTCCAACGACTCAGGAGAGTCAAGACCAGCTAACATAGTGCGCAATTGGGCCGCGCTAATCCTGCATGCACGCCGAAGCATGTTTCTGTTACCGCAGTCTGCTGATATTGTCTGTCTCATTTCGAGCCTGTACAGCAACTGCAGATACTGCTAACACAGGATGGCTTGGGCAAGATGATTCCCTCATTTCACATCATCGGATCGTACTTTGAAGGCAAGCACTGCCATTTCTCGCCTAGCTGCTCGCCAACACCAGCAGCAGTACACCGGGCACTCCATTCAATGTTGAAAGTGTATTTGTGCTTCATCCGATACCACGACATGTCTTGCACAGCATCATCTTCATGACTTTCACTCGAGGAAGCTTTCTCGCCAGTTACTTGATGATGGTGGAAGAGCTGGGGAACTGGTGCGACGCAGCGATGTCCTCCGCCGATGCAATCAATATGCACAGCAGTGTCGAACTTGGCAGCTTTGTCTTGGCGCAGCTTCTGTGCCAGACGTGCAGCATGTGTTTTCGTGATGGCATATGCGAAGGTAGCAAGCGGCGCTACATTGAAGATGAGTTGCTGAGGTTGTGGCGAACCGGGCTTGCTCTGGGCTGCCATTTGTTCGTAGTAGTTGTTGAACTGTGTTGTAAGATGGTCCCACGGCAGAGCATAAGGATCGTCGTACTTAAAGATGTCCGTGGATTCTACGAACGACATTCCAAAGTGGCCAGGCCAGAAGATGTCCCATTCGTGGTCTCGATATGGATGTAGAGATTCATCCTCTGGTGTTCGAGACTCTGGTGATGCAACGTGGTCCCAGAATGCTTTGGATAACAGTTCCATCTGAGCTCGAATGTTGGTACCAAAGTCGACATCGTCTTCTACGATCAAAGCAGTTTGGAAGTCGGACTCTGCTACCATTTCTAGAAGAGCAATGTGACTTAGCAATGCTCGGGCATGAGCGTAGCCCTCGGGTGGCTCGCCACCAACTTGTGCTCGAACTTCTTCATCTGTTGCGTGCTTCTGAACAGGGACCTGGACTTGCATACCAGTGAACTTCGCCGCTTTCAGTAGGCCTTGTACACGCCATGTCGAAGGATCTTCGGTGAGTACGTAAATGCCTCCAAATCCCAGAGTGTCGTTGCCAGCGCCAGGCTCAGGTTCAAATTCAGGTTCAGAGGGTAAAGACAGTCCGGAAAGCTTGCTGAGAGAGTCCAGTGAAGCGTCTCCCGAATGCCAGAAGTACAATACTGCGACCAGTATGCAGCCAGTAACTCCTAGGCTCCAGATGCCTCGTTGGCTAGGTTTGACAAGCATGGCCAGGAATTTGCAGAAGCCTCGTGCTCAGAAAGAAGGTCAAGTTATGAGCATACTGCACACCCGAGTTAAAGTGTGTACAAGACAAGGTCTCAGTTGACGCGCAGATCGTGCTGCCATGAGCGCGAAGCGCAGTGGAGGCTGCCGTTGAGCCTCAATGCAAGCGTACGAGCTGCTATTGGTTCATTCACTCGGTTCTCTTGGCACGCACGGACTGACCGCTAAAGCCATCCGGCGCTTAGCGATGGGCCAAGGGGGCCAACAGGCTTGTGATAGCTTACAGTAGCGTAAAACACTGGGTACTTTCAACTTCTGACCTTCATGTGCATAGCTTCCTTTTACAACATCCACTAAATACTTGACATGTCATTAGAATATACTCATCAAATGAACATTTGGCCTGGGCACTCAACTGACTCTGCTTTCAATTGATACGTCTCGGTTGACTCTCAAGTCATGTCAAGACCGCCATTGTTGTGCAGCGTAGGTAGGCAAATCTGACCTTACAGGAAAGATGCAGCCCCTACAGCGCCTCGCAGTGCACTGTGGTTCGTCGGTATTGTAGCAGTGGCAAAGGCTTTTCGCCGATCAACAACGAAGCGCCTAGCAGTATGCGAACAGATCTAAGGTCAAACCGTCCTCTTCGCCGCCATCTGCCTGGGAATCTGGCACTCTGTACGTTCGTCCCCTTTACTGATCCTGGTTCACCATATTTGTCTCGGCATGCACACCCTTCTCTTGCTATGGCTCAGCTTAGTTGGCCACTCTTTTGGTACTTGTGTTCCATCACCAATAGCAATCCCTATCACCAATATTCCTCTGTCAAACGGCCATGCTAGAAGGGGGATACTGGGAACTATCGGGACCCCAGCGCAGAATATCTCCTTCATGATACATACTTACCTGAATGACACCTGGATATACAACGCAACAGAGGCATTCTGCAGCGATCTCGACGTCACAAAAGATGAGTGCGTCACTCTCAGAGGTGGTCTTTACGACACGGAGAACTCCTCAAGCTATGTTCACCGAGCGAATGTCCTCGACGCAGGAGCAGATCCAAGTGATACCGCCCGCGCATTAGGTACTCATATTTGGGAAAACACTTGGGCGACCGACGATTTCGTCCTGGGGAATACGACGCTATTCAGCTATCCAGTTGGAATTCCCGGTTTCGACTTTGGAGGAGCGTACGATAGGCAAGCATCTATCGGGCTGGGACACAACTCGACGCTTCTGCAGTCCTTGAAAGACCAGAATAGCACTGCTTCTCGTTCCTGGTCTTACTGGTGGGGAATCGACAATTCAGCTTCCAGGTCAGCCATGGACGGCCAAATCGTTTTCGGAGGCTACGATGCTGCAAAAGTGGTCGGAGAGCCTTTCACGCAGAATTTGCAAGAACCGTCCGCGAATTGTCAATCTGGAATGTACCTTACACTGACGAACATGCTGCTTAACTTCCCAAATGGCACCTCAAGTGATATCAACCCAAGCTCAGTGATTACAGGCTGTTTACAGCCTGATTTTCCGGCCGTCATGACTATCCCGGCGGAGCCTTACTTTTGGAGATTCCAGAATGTGACCGAGACAGGGTTTGTGAACAAGTCTTCAGGTTCATATTGGTATATGCCAACTTATCCATCGTCCGACGTGTGAGTGATCATATCATCTGCGCTGGACAGGGACGTAGCTGACAATGACAGGTACGCTGGAGATCTTGGAATCCAGATTCAAGGTGGCCCGGCCATCACTATCCCAAATGATGTACTGGTGGTACCGGACCAGTATATCGACTCGTCCGGCGCTATCCAAGAGAATAGTTCTGCCGCGACGTTGCTCATCAGTCCGAATGATGGTCCAAACGTGAACGATGTACCACTCATAGGCATGGCATTTTTCTCTGGAGCATATCTCACTGTCGATCTCGACAATGGGACTTGGAGTGTATGGCCCGCCAAAGCAACAATCGATACAAGTCTCGTCATCATCGGAGGTACCTGTTCAGAGTCCACCAATACCACTGGTCAGCCAGCTGGAGCCCAAGATGGACACTCTGATAACACATCTGCGACTACAGAGCACAATGCCTTGTCAACTGGCGTCAAAGCTGGCCTCGCAGTGGGGAGTGCAGCCGCTGGGATTTCAGTGATCGGCTTGGCGGTCTTCCTGGCACTGAAAAGACGCAAAACGCGTCGAGTGAAGGAGATAGCTTCGACCAGGTCCATCGCGGGGAGCTTCTCCAGTTATGATCCCATCATGAAAGGCCACGTGCCGCTGCAGGAAATGGCTGGTTCTCAGACGGTACCATACGAGCTGCGGTCAGAGGGAAAGCCGATAGAATTAGCACATCATAGCTGGAGGAATGTGAAGCGGGGAAGCAGGCGAGGTCATGTAGTCGAACTTCCAGCCGACCGGTATTGATTGCAGAGAATAAGAGCAGCTCCTGTAAGGACTTTTGAGCGGCCGCTGTCTCTGCTTAGTCCGCCTTTCTCATCCCAAAGAAGTAGTTTCCCCAATCTTCACTCCCTTTCACCTCTTTCCATCCCAACCCTGGCACAAAGATAACGCCCATTTGCTGCCATCCGCTTCCACCCACGACAACATCTAGTTCACTTTGTGCTCTCGCCCAATTCCGCAATTCGCCTGGCTGAATATACTGACTCCACTCATGTGTACCTCGCGGAACCATCTTCAGCACCTCCTCGGCCATGAACTTGGTCGTAAACCAGCTCGTGTTCGTCCTCGCAATTGTGGAACCTATCAGCCAGCCTCCAGGCTTGAGGTGCTGGAGGATGGATTGTAGAAAGGGCGAAGGATTCTGAATATGCTCAATGACTTCGAAAAGTGAGATCATATCAAATCCTTCGCCTGGAGAGTTTGGAAGTGGAAGCTGCTCAATGGGAATGTTCTTGTATTCTAGACGTCCAGGTTCCAGCAATAGGGGATCAGTACGTTGGTGTCTCCTGGCAACAGCAATGACCTCCGGCGTAGGGTCTATAGCTGTAACAGAGGCTGTGTTGTGCAGTCTCGCCGCAGACTCGGCAAATATACCACCTCCGCACCCGATATCTAGGATCTTGAGCTTGTGCGTAGGCGGAGAAGGGTCGTGGGCGAGGCATTGTCGGATGAATTGGTGGCGGAAGGGGTTCATGAGGTGAAGGAGACGACTGGATCCATGCGGATCCCACCAAGATGAGGCTAGAGTGTTGAAATGCGAGACTTCGGTGGCATTGACGGAACTCTGCGCTGCGCTCGCATTGGTGTTGTAGGTAGCATATCCGCGTCTGCTGCTCGTCGCCAACGCAGGGACGACATTGCGGGCTGCTGAGATGTGGAAGGCGTCCTTGAATGCAAGATAACGGATGTGACTCGGAAGAGCCATAAGGCGAGCGGAGGCCATCATGGGTGCTGGTAATAAAGTGTTTCTTGTCGTAGCTTCCAGATTGCACGAAAGTGAATGACAGCTCCAAACTAAAGTTTATACGAGGAATGCGAGCAGCATGGCGTGGCCTATCGGAGCTCGGTCCGCAAGTTCCGGATCACTGGACCTCGAAACAGTAGGCCAAACATTCTCGGCGAGAGTAGACCGAGTCGCGGCGACAGACCGCGGATTTCGGCGCTAGGCGCGGGGGGCGCCGTACCGCCCGATTGGCCGCGCGCGACCTTACCTCCTATGTAGGGTTACGGCTAGGGTTATTAGGGTAAGGGCGTAGGCGCGCGACGGTAAGGTCGTAGGCCCGCTCGGCGATAGTAGGGCGGTATATCCGCGATAATAGTA